>JACXGM010002417.1:0-22582 GCA_016801145.1 Umbra pygmaea
CTAACAGAGAATCTAAACAAGAAACAACTAGAATGCTTGGTAGGAAGGAAATATAGTACTTACAATACCTCGCCATGAGGCACTGTGTTAGAGTGGCTTAAATACAGTGAGTGAGCAGGTGTGGTGAATTTGGTTGATTGAGTCTGGGTATGGGAAATGTAGTTCTGAGCAGGCAAGACCAAGGAAGTTGTAGTACTGTAAAAGGGAACAGGAAATGTTACAGAGTCCGGGTATGGGAAATGTAGTTCTGATCAGCATAAACAAAGGAAGTGGCAGTTTCCATGGAAGGGGAACTGGGAAACGTTACAATATATAGTATATTGTTATCCTGTTCAGCACTTTGGTCAACTACGGTTGTTTTCAATGTGCTATAAAAATAAATTTGACATTGACATTGACACAGCAGAGCCATAAAGTTTAAGTTCACCCACACTTTATATAAATAAAAAAAGGTTTACAGGAAACACAGTATAGCCATAAAGTTTAAGTTCACCCACACTTTATATAAATAAAAAAGGTTTACAGGAAACACAGTATAGCCATAAAGTTTAAGTTCACCCACACTTTATATAAATAAAAAAGGGTTTACAGGAAACACAGTATAGCCATAAAGTTTAAGTTCACCCACACTTTATATAAATAAAAAAAGGTTTACAGGAAACACAGCATAGCCATAAAGTGTAAGTTCACCCACACTTTATATAAATAAAAAAAGGTTTACAGGAAACACAGTATAGCCATAAAGTTTAAGTTCACCCACACTTTATATAAATAAAAAAAGGTTTACAGGAACCACAGCATAGTTATGAAGTTTAAGTTCACCCACACTTTATATAAATAAAAAAAGATTTACAGGAACCACAGCATAGCCATAAAGTTTAAGTTCACCCACACTTTATATAAATAAGGTTTACAGTGCATAAACTGCGTATAAAAAATGTTTAAAGTGCAAATACTTGTGTATAATTAAATGTTTACTAATTAAAAGTAGTGCTGTAAATTAACAGTTTATTGTAACACACATTATATCTATCAGGTAATATATTACGTATCGGGTAATGATTAAAAAAATGTGTAAAAATCCTACTGATTTGTCTTTGGGGAATGTTGTTCTCAAAGTGTTTGATTATTCTGCCCCTGACGTGTCATATGGATAAATCTCAAAATAACATTTACTTTAAAAAAAACTATGCAGGTGATTAGGTAAAATATCAAATACCTTGTCTATATATAGTGCCTTGCGAAAGTATTCGGCCCCCTTGAACATTTCGACCTTTTGCCACATTTCAGGCTTCAAACATAAAGATATAAAACTGTAATTTTTTGTGAAGAAGCAACAACAAGTGGGACACAATCATGAAGTGGAATGAAATTTATTGGATATTTCAAAAGTTTTTAACAAATAAAATACTGATAAATTGGGCGAGCAAAATTATTCAGCCCCTTCAGTTTCAGTGCAGCAAACTCTCTCCAGAAGTTCACTGAGGATCTCTGAATGATCCAATGTTGACCTAAATGAATAATGATGATAAATAGAATCCACCTGTGTGTAATCAAGTCTCTGTATAAATGCACCTGCTCTGTGATAGTCTCAGAGGTCCGCACAGAGAGCATCATGAAGAACAAGGAACACACCAGGCAGGTCTAAGATACTGTTGTTGAGAAGTTTAAAGCCGGATTTGGATACAGAAAGATTTCCCAAGCTTTAAACATCCCAAGGAGCACTGTGCAAGCGATAATATTGAAATTGAAGGAGTATCAGACCACTGCAAATCTACCAAGACCCGGCCGTCCCTCTAAACTTTCAGCTCATACAAGGAGAAGACTGATCAGAGATGCAGCCAAGAGGCCCATGATCACTCTGGATGAACTGCAGCTGAGGTGGGCGAGTCTGTCCATAGGACAACAATCAGTCGTATACTGCACAAATCTGGCCTTAATGGAATAGTGGCAAGAAGAAAGCCATTTCTGAAAGATAGCAGCACAGCTCATCACCCTGAACACACCATCCCCACTGTCAAACATGGTGGTGGCAGCATCATGGTTTGGGCCTGCTTTTCTTCAGCAGGGACAGGAAATATGGCTAAAATTAATGGGATGATGGATGGAGCCAAATACAGGACCATTCTGGAAGAAAACCTGATGGAGTCTGCAAAAGACCTGAGACTGGGACGGAGATTTGTCTTCCAACAAGACAATTATCCAAAAGATAAAGCAAAATATACAATGGAATGGTTAAAAAATAAACATATCCAGGTGTTAGAATGACCAAGTCAATGTCCAGACCTGAATCCAATCGAGAATCTGTGGATAGAACTGAAAACTGCTGTTCACAAACGCTCTCCATCCAACCTCACTGAGCTCAAGCTGTTTTGCAAGAAGGAATGGGCAAAAATGTCAGTCTCTCGATGTGCAAAATTGATAGAGACATACCCCAAGCGACTTACAGCTGTAATCGCAGCAAAGGTGGCGCTACAAAGTATTAACTTAAGGGGGCTGAATAATTTTGCATGCCCAATTTTTCAGTTTTTTATTTGTTAAAAAAGTTTGAAATATCCAATATATTTCGTTCCGCTTCATGATTGTGTCTCACTTGTTGTTGATTCTCCACAAAAAATTACAATTTCATATCTTTATGTTTGAAGCCTGAAATGTTGCAAAAGGTCGAAAAGTTCAAGGGGGCCGAATACTTTCGCAAGGCACTGTAGGTTTTATTTTACAAATAACTCTGTTTTTCTTAACATTTTTCAATCTGTCCCAATATTTTGGGAATTGGGGTTGTGTGCAACTCAACCTGTAATGGATTTAGCATTTAGGATCATGTTTTTTTTGTCAAATAATCTTTTGGCGTTTGAACGTTCAGTTAGCCAGGGCTGAGTAAGGTGTGTGTTTGCGTGTGAGTCAGTGAGTTTTAATTATTATATGACTATATAGTCTATATATTATACAACTATTTCTGGACTGTTCTGGGTGTGGTGTTTTGGCTTGGACTAGCCACTGCAGTTCATAGTCTGTAGACAGTAATTTTTCAATCAACAAGACCTAATATTTTCATTAAAAGACCCAGGAGGAAACATCCCCTAAAAGCTGTTCATATAAAAAGCTGATCTGACAAACCATCCATGCAATCCTTTTGGAAGAGGAGAATGAAATATGTCCAGTGAAGAGGGCTAGTTAGCCAAAGATGGGTAAGATCCCACCAGTGACATTGGGACAACCTAAAGAAAGCCACAGCTGTGCATCATGCATATATGGTTCATTCATGACTCAAAAACATTATGTTGAGTTTCATTATATTGTCTTTCACGTCGTAGAAATTAAGCATATTTTCTGTGCCATTCTGGATCACTTAATATAAATGTGTGGCATGCAAGTTATGTGACGGTGCATCAATAGACCTTTGTTAAAAGGACAAAGTAGGTCTTGTGATGAATATGGAATAGTGAATGATGAATACTAAAGACATTAGCCTTTTCACATTAACTGTTTAATTTAAAATCCAAGCCTTTGGAGCATAAATCCAAAACAAGAAAGAATTCTTACTGTCTCAACACTCATCGAGGGTATTGCATATGCTGTTCTTCTGAAGCTGTATAGCAGTTCTTCCAAGACCAATAAATAATAAATCTGTACAATCACGATTGGATGTATTCTGTGCAGATATCACAAATGTTTGAATAAAGACCAAGTACATACACATTTTAAATCCACAATGGTATCTGGGACATCTTTTTTTTCAATATGTGGCCTTGGATGGATTTAAAATGAGTTGCTGAGGCTTTGTAAGGCATTGTCTGGTGCACAAAGAGTGTAGGTACACGAAGCAGAGAATCATGAAATGAAATGCTTGTGTGTGTAATCGAGCCAGTTTTCATGACGAACCGCTCCAGACAATTCTGGGTGTCTCTATCAGTTCTGAAAAGTTGGTAGAAAGTTTACATTCAGTCCCCATGTGGCTCGTTATGAATGAAATGTCAAAGCTGTCAGCTCAGAGATTTGCAGCGTGCAGCAAAGCCTGAATTTAAAGTGGTCTTTCAGGGTTTTTTTTAGATACAGTGCATTTTTAACATGCTGTTTTTTATTGTCATAGTACAGTATGTGCTCAGAATCCTCTGACACAATATGTAAAATATTGTTGCATTGCCAAATTTTTTTAATATAAAAATATTAACTTTCTTACATCAATTTGTTTTTTAAACTAATCTTCATCCGTTTTCCATATCATCAGACTATTTTTGTAAATCTCAGTATTTGTACTTCTGCAGTAACGCCTCCAGAACCGAGCATTTATCACATCTTTAAGCAAATTATCTGGAGTTCCTTTACCACAACAGGAAACAACATCTTGGCTTCAGACACAGCATGTGAGATTTGTGACAGGACAAGTGATGGTAATTATGAGAATCTTGACATTGAAATGATCTAAATCTACAGTATATCTTGGTAGTGTTGTGTTATTGCATGTTAAATTTACCCCCTAATGACTCAGACTGTGTGTTTATTTGTACGTGTGAGATGTCTCTGTGTTTACTTGATGCTCTTGAGCATCCTCAACTCCTCTGTGTCAGTATGTTATTATTTCCTAGATTTGCCGCAAGCTATTGAATGAAGGGGTTCCCATATTTTATCACATATGGAATTTGAGTTTTGGTTGAATAAACTACTTTTGAGGGGTCCGTGTGGGATAGTTGGCTAAGTCAAGGCATTGCAGGACAGTCCACGTCAAAATGGTAATGGGTTCAAGCCTGACCATGGGTTCTCTGACTTTGCCTGGGCCTCCTTCACAAGGCAGCGCAAATTGGCATAGCGCTGCCCAGGATTTGGTTTAGATAAGTCAGAATATCTATCCTGCCACGTCGCTCTCCAGCGACTCCAGATCAGACGCCTGTAAAATCAATTGCGTAAGTATAGTGGGTGAACATAATCATCCTGTGCATGATCTGACTAAAGGCTTCTGTGTTGCGGATGCAGCGCGAACAGAATCGGCGGCTCAGGCAACATGTGGTTGGATGAAGCCCCTCGTCATCCCACAGATCTGTCCAAGGAGTTGCGGAGCTGCTGACAAGGCAGGGATAGTGGGAATTTGGAAGGGAGGAAAAATCTGGGAAAATTCACACCAAAAAATAAATTAAAAAATAAACCACTTTTGTTCAATGAAAAATGAAATTACAGTGTAATAATAGTGTAATAACAGTGTCTATAATATGGGTTTAGATAAGGAGTTTAACAGTTTATTATGATATACAAAAATCATGACCATTAATTTATGGTTCTGTCACAGTTGAAAATAATTCTAGGCAGCAGGGCAGGTGCAGTTCTCAATGAGAGTGAATTTTATTTAAACTTAAATACTTTTACGAGAAGAAAATAACGTGACAAAACAACAAACTGTAAAAAATAAGGTCTCACATTATTTCTCTAAACTTCAAAACTAAACATTAAGAACTTGAAACTAGAGAATTCTTACACTTGAAACTTGAAACAGGAACTTGCATAAACATTATTCTCAAAACGTGAAACTTGCAGAACTCTTTCTTTGGAGACGTGGCACTGAAACTCAGAACATGCAACAAACACGGACAGGAAAACAATGAACACTCAAATAGGGAAAAACTACATGCATACACAAATGACTTAAGTGGAACCGGGTTTGTGTAATGGAGACAAAACTAACAAGCACAGGAAGTCCATATCTGGAGGTGAGTAGTAGCTGATATTGTTCGGGAGAAAATGAAAACCAGGAGTGGAGTACAAACAAATAGCAAAACACAGATACACACTGGGAACCGTGACAGGTTCACAAACTCTGAAGCAGCACTCTCTGAATTGAGGATATTATATCTATACAGTACTGAGCAGAATTCTCTAAAAACAGATGCTGTAAATAATATATATATTTTAATATTAATAATAAGTTCCTATATATACAAAATACTATAAAGAGCAGTAAACAGTCTAAAACTAAGAGAATGAAAATCTATATTTGGACTGCTTGTTGCTTTTAGAACTGCATTCTCTTACGTACAACATTTTAAAGTTTTATAATACAATCGGCTGGTAGATTGTTCCATTCTTCTTAGAGCTCTTTTTACAGTTTTGCTACAGACTTTAGCTGTCTTGCTTGTGTAACGGTGAGTGTAGTAATGAGGAGTCAGATGGAGGTTGCTGTTCTGTGATGTTTATTGGAGAACGGAGTGTAGTGGTGTGCCAGCTGGCTAAACCTGAGGAAGAGACTGGGGGCAACAGTAAACTATAAACACTTACTCATAGGAAGTGGCTGGAAGGCACAGTTGAACATAGACACAATGTTACATAGAAACATTTCTAACAACCCTACCCTAAAAAACAGATAGTAAATACTAGGGATGCACCAATACCAGTATCGGTATTGGGCCCGATAACAAGCTCATGTGCTTGTACTCGTAAAAATCCCCCCGATACCATAGACTGATACCTCACATGACGTAACTCACAGAATGTTTTGTGCACAGAGACAGCGGCGGCAGCAGCAGACAATGTCAGCCTCAGCAGTGTGGAAATACTTCAAAATTAATGACAACAACCCACACATTGCAAACGTCATGCTTTGTTCTGCATTAATATCAAGATTAGGTGTGAAACATATATAATACAAGTAACCTGATAAAACATCTGAAATTAAAACACGAAAATTAGCACAGAGAATTTGTATAGGTATCGGTATCGGTGAGTAACAGAAAAATAATATTGGTACTCATATTCAGTCCTTAAAAAATTGTATTGGTGCATCTCTAAACTAAATAGTCTAATGAGGCTGAGGCACAACAGGTGCGCCAGGTGAGTGGGGGAGGAACGGTGGCTTCAGAACGCTGGTGATGCCGACTGCCAGAGCCTCTGCGCACCAGCAGGGGGAGTCCCACGATTAGGAGATGTAACAGTTTGCTTCTCTGTCCAAGTCCAGAGAGTCTTGATGATGTAGAGGTCAGGGCTCTGTGAAGGCCATACCATCTGTTGCAAAACTCCTTGTTCTTTTTTTCACTGAAGACAGTCCTTCATGACTTTAGCTGTGTGTTTGCGTGCATTGTCCGTCTGCAAAACGACCAATAAGAAGCCTCCTTGCAGAGAAAGATTGATGGCCAAAATATTTTTTTGTCTTTAAGAATAACCAGTGGACCTGTTGGAGCACATATTTCTAGTGCAGGTTGTGGCTAACCAGTCCAGCATAAAGAGCCCAAAAAAAAAGCACCATAGCAAAGAGCCACACAACACATGCACATACAGGCAAGGTCCGTAATGTAATTGTGTTTCAATGGAGTTGTTAATATCCGATATTCTCTGTTCAACTGTGTGCCGTGACAGCTGCAGGTCTGACACAGACCGCTTTACAATTGTCATTTTCAAGCGCGAGGATAGCGATGACATCTTTGAGACAAGTCTTCACAAAGGCCCCTTCACTGTATTCTTTTTTAGCACAAGCATTGTAATATGCTACCTGATATGATGCTAATGTGAAAACTCTGAGTGCTTGGCAAATTTAAAAAAAAGCTGAGTCTGCTTCTCTGACTGCCGTTTCAACGTGCTTGCGAAGTTCACTGCCTTTATTAGCGATGTTAGCATGGAGTGAGGTACAATGGATTTGATGCAAGATTTGATGCTTTATAATGCGATAGCAACGTCTCGCAAATTAAGCAGAAAGGCTTCCCATTTTAAATAGGAAAGATATGATATGAAGATATGATGATATGAAGATACCGACTGACGCAATATTATATACAGTATATTTATTTTATATATAATATTTTTTCCTTTAACTTTTTTCCAGCCGCTCAGTAAGAGCCTCACAGGAGCAAGCAAAGAGCTGCATGTTCTAGTGACAAGTTAACTGAAGGTTTCGAAATGAGGGGGTTCTGGGGGGATCTGTGACCCTCCATAAGTCATTAGGGACCCCCCATAAGAATATTTTTTTTCATTTTGGGGGGTCCCAGAAAAATGTATTTTAACTTTGAATAAAATCATTGATAATGATTGTGAAAAGTATAGGTCTTTTGAGACACTTTATATTTACACCAGTAATTACTATATTTTCTAGCACGAGGCAGCGATCCGAGTGAGTTCCAATCCAGCATCATAGATTGTTGTTGTGCTGCTCGCGCCAACACAAAACCTGGGGTCCGTTCTTCATTATGTCGCTAACTCAGTTAGTTGGATTTGAATGTTGACAATTTGGCATGATCTTGCATTGTTTGGTTCTTCAACGCTCATCCTGGACTTGCTGTCATAGCAACTGGTGTGTAAGCTTAAACCTGCTCGGGAGCAGGCTTATTTCATGTAAACAGGATTAGACTGCGGCTTTATAAGTGGAGGTGATATGGGAAGTCTTTCGCAGCCATGTCTTGTCCATTTTTATGACAGGAACCTGTTAGTGAATGTGCAAGAATAATTTGCAGAGCTTATCAAATTAATCGCATGAAGGTGTCATATACTTTATTAATTTGTTGGAACCACACGTTAAAATGTTCAACTAGTCAGAGTCGGGCTTTAACAACGGCACAAACTGTTTGCATAGCCTTGTGTTTCTTTGCGAGTGGCTCTTTCCTTTACATTATTGGAGATGTAGAAAACTTGGGGAAAATTGCTGTCTGTCGTGCCATTCACAATGTTTACCTGGCACTCAAGCGGTTTTTAGCGGGTTTTGTGGTAATCCCAAGCCACTTAAGACCCCAGGTTGTAAAGCAGAATTTTATGGCATTGCAGGTACATTATAATTGTTAATGAATATCATGCAACCATGACCATGCCAACAAGTAGGACTTAAAGTATGTGACCCTCAGGCTTCCCTAATGTGCTTGGTGCCATAGATTTCCCACACGTCCCCATCAAGGACCCACCAGGCACCAATAAATGGGATTTTGTGAACTGAAAGGGGGAACACAGTGTAAATGTGCAGGTAAGTTACCATTACGATTCTTAATATTCCAGATTAATAATATTATATCAAATAAAAAAAGGAATTGAATCAAAAAGTATGCAAGAAAGTTTTGGAAAATTTCAAAATTTTAGATAATTATTACAATAGGCTGTAAAATATTAGTCACATCAAGTGAAATTAAAGACAAATGTTGTTGTGTCCTTGGGCAAGACACTTTACCCTAATTGCTCCCAGGTCGTTGCTGTAAATAAGAAATGGTTCTTAGTCAACTTACCTGGTTAAATAAAATAAAATTAAAAATTCACCATGCTGACAAGAGTTACAGCTGAATCTGCAATGTCTAGCTCATCAGCCTCTTCAGTCTGAAAAGTATGAGAGATTTTCATGAGCATAATCAGTTAAATAACATTAAATTTCAAATGAGATGTATAAAAACCTACATTCCACATCTTGAAAAACACAGAGTCATCTTCACGCAAGTAGAAAGGGAGGGCTCGAAGTGCAGTGGTATGTCTGTTGTTAATATTGTAGTGATCCTGAAAAAAGACAGAAGTCTGTTAGTGGTGGAATTTTTTTTTTAAATATACATAAAAGTAGCTACAGATGAAAGGAGGGGAAGAAATTTTAATCGAAAAACGTTCAAAGCCAGGTTTAAAAAATTAACAGATAGCAGTAAAATACTTGTGCACATTAACCAATTAACTTGAATTAACAAAAATTACCATAGGATCATAGGCACTAAAGATGCTTCTCAGTGCTTCTGCTGCCTTGCCAGTACGGGCAGCCTTCTATCTCCTTCAATCAGTCGAGGAGTATGGTTGTCCAGGTCTGCATAGAACTTGTTTTTCAAGCTGATATTAGTAATTCTGTGAAATTCTGCATCAAGCTGAAAGCAAGCAGTCACACAAATAACATATAAAACCTGCAGCAATCTTCTTTTTTTGACAGCAATCTGGGTGCTAGTGGCTTTCAGTAATGCAATCCCAATGAATACTAAAATGAAAATGCTATTCTCCACTACACTGGGAATTTTCAAACCTTGAGTGTTTAATAGGGCAACTACAGTATTCACAATAACTGAAAAGAACAGAAAATAAATGTTATACAAGACAACAAAAGTAACAGACACACTTACACACACAAAAAATGGAATCTAACAGACTGCAACTGAGAGTATTACCTGAGATTCCAAATGAAGTGCAGGCCACTTTTCCAAAAAGTCCTTCACAGGTTGTGATGAGTTATCTACAATGATCTAATTGCGACGCAGTGCAAATGTACTTTGCACGACTCCCTCTATCAGCACACAACTTCTTTCTGTCTTAGACACTTCCTCAACTATTTGCAATATTTGTTGTTCCAAGCTTTCAGCCCTCTCTCCTTTTGGAAAATTTGGTAGGTTGTTTACCTCAGCTCAATGGGCTCTTTTGATGTTGGAGTGGGAGGACTCAATTTCCAGATTATACTTCCCAGAGTTAACAGCCAGATCTGCTGAGTTTTGTGCGATAGTTTCCCATCCTAGAATTTAAACTTGTCTTCCAGCCATACCATCCACATTTACTTCCTGGTTCTGTGAGACAGGGGTGCTTAGAAATAAGAGTCTTAGCTGCTTTAGCTACATTTTGTTGCTGGGGTAAGCCTTAAAGCTGTGCATTGCCTGGACCATATTTTATAGAATGTCGTGTTTTTGGCCTTTTCTTAGTTTTTAGAACTTTCCACTGTTTTGATAGGCTGTCTTTCCACCATTTAGGCTGTGCTCGACATCGTATGAAAATTGAGGAACTGGGAACACATCAGGCCAACTCTGCAAGCATCCTGGGGCATAAGGGAGCATTTCTGCATCTGAAGTTGCAGCTGAGCCGGCATCAGTCTCAGATCTGTGTACTTTCAATACAGCCTTCTCTGGCAGTTCTGAAATGTCTGTTAGAATGCAGAGTTGCCCCCCAAAGTCTGGGTCTTAATATTAAAGGCTGAAATCGCTTTGGCGTCAACAGCAACTGGCCCTCTATGGTGTAGGCAGAAAGGGGAGATGTGTCACTCAAATCTGATATATCACCTAAACACAGATTAAAGGCTCTTAGGTGTTCAATATAATGGGATTTGTGCTCCCTGCATAAGAAGGCCACACGATCGTTCACAAGGAGGATTGACTCAGTTTTGTAACTGAGGTAACCCTGTTTCAAAACAAGAATATGCCCCAGTAGAAATATTTGTCCCATCAATGGTGATTTGAGATCAGTCTTCTGTTTAATCTACTGTATTGCCACTTCAGGTAGTGTTGAAACTAAAACAGATGTCACAGTTGATGCCTGCAAATGTGGTTTGAAGAATGCTGGTGCACTTAGATGGTAAGCCATTATATGCTGGTGTCTGCTCGCCAGTGTCTTCAGCACATTTTTAAACTTCTGTGTATCGTGCATAACCCATTTGAAGAAGCAGCGTTTGCCTTCAAAACGCATTGTCCATAAAGGTCCAAAACATCTGATCAGCTCTGGGTAATGTTCGACGTAGTGATGCTTTGGCCGAAGCTTAGAATCTGGAAATACTTCAAGAATAATTTGCATGTGGTCCCTAATTTTACTCTGTAGATACTGAATAATCTCTTCAGTAAATGTTGCAGACAGCACTAACTCCACAATGTCATTCAATTCCATTAACACACCATTACCACCTATTGTCATTTTTGTGGTATAAGTTTTGTAAAATTGGCTTTTGTCTATCAACCTTATCTATATGCTAATATGGGAATGATTCAATTTTCCTGTTCAAATAATCAAGCTCGAAGTGTTTCAGACGAATCATTTTCTGAATGCATAAAGCCAACTCTACTGGCATAATACCTTCAAGGAGGTCATGGAGAATATCAGGAGAGAAACCAGTGATTGGATGAAAATACTGCAGTTTTTGTTTTAAGACACAGCCCCCTTTCACACCACACTTAGTTTACCCATTTTTACTGGAAACATTCTGGACATGATCATGAGTCACCTTAGTTCTCAGACTGAATTCACCCTCAGCAACCTCATGCAATTGAAACTGGTCTTGAGTTGCCAGACAGAATCTGCACACATACTGTGAACAAATTGACCAAGAGACTCAATGAACACACCATCTTGTTCTAATGTACATATGTCTTGCATTAAAGGGTCAAGCATACTCTCATAGCCACATTTCTGGACATCAGGAACTTTACACAGCACTGCTAGCTGAATCACATGCAAAGCTGATTGGTATTCGCTAAGCAGATCAGCAAGTACCCGATACACCGAACAGTGTTTTTTCCTCGAAGTACCTAATGGATTAGCAACTTCTTTCTCATCGATGTAAATCAGCAGTGGCAATTTAAACTCCTCTGATGCTGATAACAGCTCTTTTTCTTGAAAATACAAACCATCTCGAAGACTTGTGTATTGACTGGATTGTAAAGAATGTGATTCTTTAATTCTGTCAAGTACATCAGTATGTTTAAACTCATAGGGCTCAGTATACCGCCATATAAGACAGACTTAAATAAAATTGTTAATTAATGTTATAGAACCATAGAAATAAAATATATATATAAAATGAAATACAAGAAGTGAATGTAGTATTAAAAAAGGTGATAATGGATACTTCAAAGGCGTTTATATGTGGGAAGAGTACCTGTTTGGCCTGTGCGCACCAGAGTCTGGTCACACACACTCCTCAAAGAGAGCTGGAGCAGCGTTAAGGTAAAGCCAATCTTTGCTAATTATGTGACATTAAAATCTGTGCTCAAAAGTCACTAGCGACTAACCCTTTTAGTTTGGTTACTGACATGTGTCATAGCTAGAATAGAGTAAACTGTTAGCTAGTTTCGTTTGTCTCGCGCCAACGTAACCTTTTCCCCATTGTGAGGATTAGCTCTCACAACTCGTTTTACACGTGCTGTTCGGGACATCTTTTTCACTTGTCAGACCAACATTAGAACTTTGCTGAGTTAAAACGTATCCCATATTCTGGAAGTCTAAGGTCAGTAACTGCTAGTTTTTGAGCTTGCTGTTACCGCATTTTGGCTAACATTACCTCTGCTTAATGCTAATTTTATATTCTCAATTCTGTTGGTTGGTTTGTCAGTGTTTTAGCATGATTAAGCAAAACTTATTACTGCGTTAATAAACACCCACTCTATAAGTAATGTCGAGTAACACGGAAAGCGTCTTTAACGTGAATGTGGTGGGGTGGAAAGAAAGAATTATCTGGGTACTTTTTTAGCTTAAAAAATATGTGTACTAAATTAAATAACGTTAGCTGGCAAATGTTAACTGCATTTAGCTCTAGTTTATGGTGGAAAAATCAGTGTCTCCAGCATTTGTGAAAAGCGTTTTTTGCCTCGGCTTCAGGGTTTGGTCACTCTTAACCACCAAAATGTCTGGCAAAAATTTGCCTCAGTGCCCAACGTTACAGTATTATCAGTATCTGTAATGTGATATTTCATTGAATTCATCCCTTTTAGTTCATGAGACATGAGCTAAAGATTGTGTAACTCAAAGAATATGGTGTTAGGAGTTGTGTATAGCTACCATGATGTATGGGGGAATGGAAAAGTAATATGTATTTATTTCCCTTGCCGCTTAACATTAAATTTGATTGATTGTCAAAATAATGTTGTTGTTAGCTATCTAGCAATCTATTATGTGATTAACTTCTAATAGTATGTGTTTGGCGCATACTTAAACAAGGTTGTAGTAACACTTGTATATCAATTGTCTGGTTTATTTGCACTTTCAGACAAAAATATCTTGGTCCTGGTATTTGTACCTGTATAATGCGAAAATAAAAATGTTTTACTTCTGTACATGGACTAAAGTCAATTATTTTGAATTTGTTAAATGTAATAGCACTGATGTAAAATAATCAAAATAGTTTGTACTGCCATGCCAAATAGTGTAATATACTGTGAATCACAATTACAGTAAAACTAATACAGCAAGACAAATACAGTATGATTTAGCAAATTGTAATTACAGTACAATTACTGTAAGGTTATTATACTGTAAAACTAAATAATCCATTCAACTTATATAGCGCTTTTTCTTCCAAGGAACCCAAATCACTTTACACAGTGAGGGGGAAAGCCCACCTCATCCACCACAAATGTGTAGCACCCACTTTGGTGATTCACGGCAGCCATTTTGCGCCAGCACGCTCACCTTAAATTACAGTAACAAAAACCTTAAACTTAAATTACAGTAAGGTTATTATACTGTAAAACTAAATTACAGTAAGGGTATTATACCTTACAATTAAATTACAGTAAGGGTATTATATTGTAAAACTAAATTAAAGTAAGGGTATTGTACTGTAAAACTAAATTACAGTAAGGGTATTATACTGTAAAATGGAACTGCGGTAAGGGCATCATACTGTAAAAACCATGTACAGTTATGGTACTGTAATGGGGTAGTTACAGTAAGTTACCGCATAAATACAATAAAAAGTCTAACAGTGTATGTATATATTTTCTTAGTGATTAGGCTATGAGATCTGTCAAATGACTAAACAAAATAAAGGATTATTTATTTGACAATGAAAACAACATTAAAACAATTTAAAATAAAACAATAAAAGCAATATACATTTGATGGCCTTAGATCGATTAGATCATTGAGTTTACTCCATGGCCGGTCTTCCTTGGTGTACGCAAGTATTAGATGGCGCCTTTTTCCCTTTGACCGCTACAGATGTTTGTTGTTGGACACGCTGCAAACACATTCACATTAGTACAAGTACCGTCTACGGAAATTCATACAAAATTACTATTTATCCAGGCTGCCAAGCTTTCGTTTTGGTGATGGTAGATCTTGTTCAACTGCAACATTTGAGTTTCTAGTTCTTCCATAGAAAGACGCTGGTTTGAGAATTACATCCATGTCTGCTGCAAATCTCATTGTAAAATCATATCAGCTAAACAAACCAATTCATATTAACAAAATCAGTATGGGTGGAGCTTCGGTGTTGGGGGACGGGGTGGAGTCGAATGGTGAAAGAATGCCATAAATGTGAGACTGCAACGCTCAGATTCCGCTACAGGAAATGCCTTACATTCCAACGCCCACGAACGCAGCACACATACTAGAGAGCAATCACCGGAATTCTAACACCTGCTCCAGGCACAAGCAGTATATAGCTTGGTCACAATGTTCTCCTCCTTGCGAGGTATTGTTTCTTTTGGGAAGTACTGAGCGTTTATCGTATATTGGATTGCCATAGTGTTATTGACCTTTTTGCTTTGTTTCCTGACTCCTGAGATTGCCTAACGTCTGTGTGCCTTCGCTGAAGAATTCCTGTGTTCCGACCTGTGCTGCCTTGGAGATTGTTCGTTTGGATTTCGTTCCTGTACCTCTGCTTGTGCCTTCTCGTTGCCGACCCTGCCTGAACGACTATCGCTTGGATTGTGTTTATGTGCCTTGACCCCTATTCTCCAGTGTACCGAATCCTGCCTGTTTGAAGTTATATTCTCGTGCATGTGCATTAACATAAGAAGTCCTGTCATTACTGCTAGAAATATCCATTAAATTATATTCATTCCTATATTCTGGGTGGAGTCATTACAATAAATACATTGGGCGAACAGCAGACCGCCACACTACTGACCCCCCACTACGCAACACTTTTATTATGCTCACAGCAGGACTACATTAGTTAGCAAAATTACTTTGATAACTTCTGAGATAAGTAAACAGATTAAGGGCCATATCTTACACCCAGCGCAATTGACTTTTTACACAAACCTTTTTACACAAACGCATGTATCAATCCTATCTTACACCCGACGCATATGGGACTTTTCCCTCCACAGACGCGCGTCGGTAAATTAGGGAATGAACTTGCGTTCATTGGGCGGTTCAGCAAAAAGAAGAGGCGTGTTCAGGCGCAAACGTTCCCTGGTGCTATCTTGCAATCCCCTAAAACAATTCCGCCACTGACCAGGAAAAACCTGGTTTAAAGTCAGTGGCGTGTTATTCATATGCTATTTTAAGGGCACATGCTTGACCATAATGTAGCATGTGCACAATGCGCATACACTTTGCTCCTCTCATCTACACAAATGCAGCAGTTCTTTATTATTGCAATGCGTAATTAGAAGGAAAAATATTACCATGCGAGGAAGTCATTGTGGTGTCCGAAAATGTGAAAAATAGGTATACATCTAGTGTACACATTTACTCAAATTATTCATAATGAATTATTTGCACTGATATACATAAACCTCAAGGGAACCCATTCAATCAACAAGTATACACACGTAATTTGCGATGCTAATAGTAAAATCACCCATGTCTTTACTCAGAATTACTCATGCTCAAGCCACGACTCATTTATGGCAACTTTGCCATGAGGAATCCCCCCTTGGATGGGTGGCTGTGAAGGGGACAACAGCTATCCGTTAAAGACATGATGACACAATTTATGATGCCAGCAAGTGCGTAAAATGCTGTTTAATCAAAAACACACACAAACACGCAGTGTAGCCTAATTGAAGGAACATTTGGCACACTGAAAATGTGCGTCAGGTGTTTGGATAGAATAGGTACACTACTCAAAGCGCAGGATTCTTTGTGGCTTGTTGTATTTTACGCAACATTTCAATGAATCATGGAGGTGTTGATGATATTAATTAGGAAATATTAGAGGACTTCAGGAGACGTGATGTTGAAATTATAAAACAGAAACACATACATGCATGTACATTAGCACATAGACAAAAGAGATGCCAAAAAACGACCAGAGTGACAATACAGGGGAAGATAATTACTCGTACATGTTTAGACAAAGACACGACCCAAATAGGAATGTAAGCAACATTAAAATAGTGATTAGTAAGAAATGTTGATACACTTAAATGCCCAGAAATGCAGAACGGTAGTGGAAAGCTTATTTGACAGAAGAGTAATCTCGGTCTAATGTTAGACTACATTGCAAAACTATTACCATGCATTCATAACCTCGTGATTCAGTGAGAGTGAGTCCAAAACATTGGAAAGTAGGCTATGTCTTGTGACATTTCTTTATTTACATTTTGTAAAAAGAAAAATCTATAGAAAATCGCCGTTATAATAGCAATCCACCATGGAACAAGCGCGCCTGCTCTTAAAGGAAATGTGAGATGACGATCTGATTGGTTTATTGCACGTTACGCCCAAACCACACCTATGACTAATGAAGCTACTTTAGACCTACCCATTTTAGATATGCGTCGGGCGCAAGAATCATTTATCCCGCCGGTAAAATAGCAACAGCGCCCCGGACCCTCCCACAATGTAGCTTGCGTTTCGCGTTTGATACTTGCGTTTCAGATCGTTAAAATAGGGCCCTAAGAGTTTGAGGAGGAATGGAATAACCACTACAGACATTTCAGGAATACTGTTAGATCTGGGAATTGTCGTCAGCAATAGTACTATACGACGTTACTGCCGTCGCATACCAGTGAAACAACAAATGCAAAAGCCCAGCAAAATGACCAGGTAAGAACAGTACAGTAGGCTACAGCCATCATTGGCAACAGTTTTTTTCACAATCACATGAAACTTGGATAGACATATGGAAAAGCTTGGTAGGTAATACTACATATAATGTCACTGTTTTGGGCTGTAATGCGACAAATAATAATTAGTGTTAGCTTTCCACTGCAGTTGGGATCCAATGATTCGTCAGAAAAATAAAGAACTTTGTGTGCAGCAGGCCCAGGCATGGATCGAAGTAAAGAACAGTTCAATGACATCATCTTCACGGAGGAATCCACAGTTGAGCAATTTGCTGAATTTTGCTACAGACAACTTGGTATAACGAAGATCATCGAAGCCATCTCCCAAACATCCCCTTAAACCGCATCTGTGGGCCGCAATTTCTCATCAGTAACTAAATTAAGTTCATACTAAACTATTACTGATAATTAACTGCTGATTCCTACTTCAGGTATTATGGCACGGCAGTTTTTTGATGAGGAAATTGTAAAGAAGACAGTTGGGCCCTACGTTAGAGATGTCTTTTTGAGAAAACATTGTTTTTTTCAAGGTACAGTACTGCACATGAACTGCACAACACTGTTATTATATTACTGTATGTTAACATTATATTTTTATATTATTTTGTGTAACGAGGCAAGGACACAGGAATACTTTGAAACAGGTTAAATGACCCTAAGGTTGTTTACTGAGCAGCTTAAACAATAACATAAATGGCTTGAGAAATGGAAAACTTAAACAGCTACTGGCGTGCTCATCAGAACTCTTCTCTATGGCCTCGACTCTCCTCTCTCTCAGGTACAATCCTCTCTGTCTGTATAGGGAACCAAAAGAACACAAAGCATAACCAACCTTTTATTAGTCACAGTCCAACAGATCACTCACAGATTATTGGGGACAGCTGTGCTAGGGCGTCTCCCTTCTCCCATATATCTTCTAATACGCCTTTCTTTTGAGTCCCGGCTTCTCTGGTGGCCCTGTCCATGGTGCTGAACCCTTATTTTTCTCCCCAGTCACAGCACTGACAACCTCTCTCTGTCACATTTGCTTAGTGTAAATCTTTTCATCCAATGCAGACAATGACCCAAAACACACAGTTGCTCGGGTGTGCATCGAAAACGCAGGCATAAACTAGGTCAAGACACCAGCAAAGTAAGTTATTAAATTATTATATACCGTATACGTAAAGTATACAGCAATATTCATTCCAGTGTAAGTTATTCTTACTCAATAATTTAATATATTATTTCTCAAGTTTTGATCCACTGCAAAGGCCACCAGCAATGATGGGCTTGTAACTGCGATCTGAACATTCTGGCTCAAAAGTTTGACGATCAAGGGCTGCAACAAATACATTGTCCACATTTACAATGTTTTACCTGTGGTCTTGGAGCTTGGTGGAGGGCAGCGATGGACTGGCCAGTCTGGATTTTGGGCAGATGCCAGAGGGGCAGTGGCCACTTGCGTGCCGGCGTGGGATGTTTGGGCCAGCCGGAGTGCATGATTGTCACAGCCATGCAGCCCCTTTAACTGTAAACGGCGGCCCGTATCAAGTGTCCCATCAGGTGTTATTTAATATACTGTATATTTAAATATACTTCTGGTGTACTTACAAAATATTCAATGCCTCGTTTTATAAGTACAGAACCTAATTGTACTACTGTAAAAGTTTGGTAACATTCCCTGCATTATTAGTAGTGTTATTTACGAGATACACACTTGGTTCCATTAGCGCTTGCACTAAGCCATTTGGCTGATGGCTCTAACCAATGTTATAAAAACGGAAAAAAAGCTTACGGGGGGTTGTTTGGATTAAGGTCAAGTTGCAAAGGACCATTGGGTTATATTACTCTGAACCATCACTTTAAAGCGGAACCCAATGTTGAAATGTTTTGTAATGCACAGGAGATAACCTTTCATTGCAGAAACCTTTAAGATTTGTTTAGATGGAAGTATCGATTGGTACAAAGCCAAAACATTAAAAACATTCAGATGAGCACTTTTAGATTTGGAATATGGAAGGATAATATTTAAACATAGACTTAGATAGACATACTTTCTAAATGTTTTGTAAACAAACACACATAACTATAAGCATTATATTATTCTGACAGAGCTAATGAACTGAGCATTGCTAAGCAATGCAACCACCTGTTGTTTTAACACTTTAAAGTTAGACTCAACCGTTTGGTAGAGCACACAATGTTGTTTTTTTTCGCAGCGAGGCCAATAAAGGGTTAATGTGCACACATTATGTTTGCCCGGCAACACCACACAATGCTGGCAACACGAACTCCCCAGTTCTCTCTTCAAAACAATAGCACTCGTTTGAATTAACCGCAATAATCATTGAAGTCACTACAAAGCTAGTGAATTGTAACCAAATGCAACTGTATGGTGTGTAAAGAAACAATACAGCATGGGATTGCATATTGATTAAATATATTTTCTGTGGTTCATGTGAACACACAATTGCATTTGTACAACATTCACTAGAATTTTTCTTATCCAACAATAGACTCATTTTAGCAACACATGAACATGGACCCACTACCTATCTATGCAATGAATTAACTATGATTATTACAACAAATTACCAGTGCTATTATTCTGTAGAGAAAACCAAAGAGCTTGTGCACCCGGCACCACACAGTGTTGCCAGGCGAATGCGCCGGCCCCAGCGACGCCTCTTAATATTAATATTAAAGGCATGTTTTAATTAATAACATTTATACGCAGTCACCAGATTGTTACAATACATAAAATAGCCAATAAAAATGCTTTAAAATGTAGTGAGATATTAGTACCTTTAGGTCTGATTAAAAAAGAACTCTGCAGTATTAATCCCATATTAATGGCATTGGGGGTATGGCAAAGTTTTGAGAAATCTTTGCTGCTGCAGGACCTGTAAAATGTGCCATTATTGGCAAAACAGAATGTCAGGTCTTCCATCCATGAAATGAAGCTAAAGCGCACCTGGGACATAAAGCAAGAAAATGATCAGAAATATAATGAACAATCAAGTCTACATAAGTGTCTTAATATCTCAAGAAGAACACTCTGGAATGGCCTAATAAATGTTTAATAGTAAACCCAACTGTGACGTTGTCCCAGGACCTTTAAAGAGCAGTGTATGTTTAATAAACCACAAATGTAACTGAGTTCAAATAACTCTGCAAGGAAACATACCCCATCTTTTTTTTACTGGTAAATAGGCCCAGTCCTACATAAGACAGATATTACTCACACTACAATATACATTTCATGACGTTTATACATCTTAATGCCCCAGTGAAGTCAATGTTTCAATGATTCACATATATACAATTGTGCTCAGAAGTTTGCATATCCTGACAGAAATTGTGAAATCTCAGCAATGATTTTGACAATACGACAGTTCATGCAGAAAATCTGATTGTTATGTAAGGATACACAGCAAAAACGTCAGTGTTAAATTAACACTTAGGGTGTTGATTTATACCCTTGAATACCTTGTTACAGACATACATAGTGACGCACACAGGTAAAAATGGCAATTAAAGGTTAATTTCCCACAGCTGTGGCATTTCAAATTGCAATTAGTGTGTGTGTGTGTGTGTGTATGTGTGTGTGTGTGTGGAAATAGTCATGAGTTTAGTCAATGATTTTGGGAGCTCTCAAGTGGATGCACTGAGCAGGCTAGATACTGAGCCATGGGGAGCAGAATAGAACTGTCAAATTACCTGGGTAATTAGGTACTGGAAATGCATAAAGTTGGAAATGGATATAAAAAGATATAAAAAGCCTTTCAAATGCCAGTCAGTACTGGGCAATTACTTATTAAAGGTAAAATATGTAGTTTTCCAAAACAATGACAAAACACATACTTTGCATTAAAAAGCAAACATCACTATACCTACATTATATATATTTCTTAGTTGTGTACTTATATTATCCTAAATGTTTCCACCAACTTTCAAACCCAGAGAAAATTGTAATATAATTCGAAGACACAGGATGTTTCATTTCGTCAATGGCGTCATATAACCTTTGACTCCCCTAGTTGCTCTAAGTTACAGGGAACCGCCAAACATAACATGAATAAAGTTATAATATTTTTAACAATACATTACTTTGTCAGTGAACAATTTTTCTGCCGGAGACGCTAGATTGGAAGGTTGTCATTGATGACGATAACAAAACTTATGATCCCACACTACTTCCCGACGTCATCCACATCTTTTGGTATTGTTTTGATTGAGAGACCCCTAGCGGCCAAAAACTACATATTGTACATTTAAGAAGTTGAAGATTCAGGGATCTCTAGATACCAAGCCTAGTTCAGGTAGACCAAGAAAGATTTCAGCCAAAACTGGCAGAAGAATTGTTCAGGATACAAAGACAAACCCAGCAGACATACAGACTGCTCTGGAAAAAGACATTGTGGTTGTTTGAAGGAGCACAATATGACAATACTTGAACAAAAATGAGATGCATGGTGAAGTTGCCAGAAAGAAGCCTTTATGTGTCAGTGCCACAAGAAAGCCTGGTTACAATATGCCTGACAACAACTTTACACACCTCACATCTTCTGGCACACTGTAATTTGGAGTGACGAGACCAAAATAAAGTGCTACATACAGTGCCTTGTGAAGGTATTCGGCCCACTTGAACTTTTCAACCTTTTGCCACATTTCAGGCTTCAAACAAAAAGATATGAAACTGTAATTTTTTGTGAAGAATCAACAACAAGTGGGACACAATCAGGAAGTGGAACAACCTTTATTGGATATTTAAAAAATTGGGCATGCAAAAATATTAACATATATATATAAGTTAATACTTCGTAGCGCCACCTTTTTCTGCGATTACAGCTGTAAGTCGCTTGGGATATATCTCTATCAGTTTTGCACATCGAGAGACTGAAATTTTTGCCCATTCCTTCTTGCAAAACAGCTCAAGCTCAGTGAGGTTGGATGGAGAGCGTTTGTGAACAGCAGTTTTCAGTTCTTTCCACAGATTCTCGATTGGATTCAGGTCTGGACTTTGACTTGGCCATTCTAACACCTGGATATGTTTATTTGTGAACCATTCCATTGTAGATTTTGCTTTATGTTTTGGATCATGTGGTCAGGGTGATGAGCTGTGTTGGTTTTATGCCAAACATGACGTTTTGCATTGTTTCCAAAAAGTTCGATTTTGGTTTCTT
>JACXGM010002417.1:22682-35715 GCA_016801145.1 Umbra pygmaea
ATATTTAAATTATACTCCAGTATTATACTTCTAGTATACTTATGGTTAACCATAAGTATGTATTCAATGTATTTAAGTATATTTGAAGTATACTTTCAAAATATACATACCAAAATAATATATTAGAAGTATATTTAGGATAAATAAAATACATTTCAAGTACATTTAAATATACTTTTTTTTTACTTGGGTGACCAGAGCACTTTCTTCCACATGTTTGGTGTGTCTCCCAGGTGGCTTGTGGTAAACTTTAAACAACACTTTTTATGGATATCTTTCAGAAATGGCTTTCTTCTTGCCACACTTCCATAAAAGCCAGATTTGTGCAGTATACGACTGATTGTTGTCCTATGGACAGACTCACCCACCTCAGCTGTAGATCCTTTGCAGTTCATCCAGAGTGATCATGGGCCTCTTGGCTGCATCTCTGATCAGTCTTCTCCTTGTATGAGCTGAAAGTTTAGAGGGACGGCCGGGTCTTGGTAGATTTGCAGTGGTCTGATACTCCTTCCATTTCAATATTATTGCTTGCACAGTGCTCCTTGGTATGTTTAAAGCTTGGGAAATCTTTCTGTATCCAAATCTGGTTTTAACCTTGTCACAGCCCTCTGCATTGGTTGCTGTTTGTTTGTGATTCTTTCCTACAGGTTGCTGGGGGGGTGGAGCAAATTGGGCCTAATTGAAGACACCTGTGGCAAGAAAAGGGATAAAGGTCGCCTGGGTTCTGGGCACACTCTCTCTCTCCTGTTGAACATTACTTCTCTGTTAGTTTTGCTGCAGGCTGTTTGGTAGTGTTTGGTTGCTAATAAAGCATTTGTGTTCAATACTAGTTCAATGTGTGACTCCCTCTTTGTCATGGCTTTGGAGCCTAGGTTGTGACAAAATGGGGGCTCGTCCAGGATTTACCTTTGGTTTTCTACAGTAATCCCTGGTATGTTTAATAGTGCTTTGTTACTATTGGTGGTTTGTGGTGCATTTTGCGGTTTGTACTGGCAGGGTTCCAGTGTTTGTGTGGCTGGTTGGCTGCGGTTTACATTGTTGTGGTTGGGGGGTTAGACATTGGCTTTGGTAGTGTGGTGTGTGACAGTGAGGGTTGTATGTTTATACCAATCTTTGCCCTGTGTTATTGTCCCTCCCCGGTTAGGTATAGCGACGTGTTTCCTTCAGTGGGGACACGTTGGGCTTGTTTGTTATTTTGGTGTGGTGATAGCGGTTAGAGCGGTTGTCTTGGGGGCACATCCGTGGGTTGGAGGTAGTCCTTCAATCCAGCGGGCTTTGGTGCATAACTACCCACCGCAAAGCCACTGAAGACTAGGGGGAGTTAGCTCTAGCATCGGGGAAGCTTAGGGGACTCTCACTGTCTTTGTACTGTGACACCAGTTTTGTTGTTTTTGTTTGGTGTTCAAAGAAGGCTACTTGATAACAAAATGGCCTCCATTGATGACTTTTTTTGTTCTCCTTCAGAAGAACTGCTCATGAAACTCACTAAGGAACAGTTGTTGCAGTTGAGATAAGTGATAAACGCCTTAAGGAAACAGTGAGGTCCATACTATTGGCAAATCTGACTGACGCTGGGGTATTGAAGGAAAGGTTGAGTGAACCGTCACCTAGTCCACCTGTGTTGCCTACATCTGTGGCCCCACTTATTGCGTTGACTTATGAACAGCAAAAGGAGTTGCTGTTATTGCAGTTGTCTCATGATAAGGAAAAAGAGAGAATGAGATTGGATGTGGAAGAAGGTAAGCTGCAGGTACAGCGTCAGAGTTTAGATCTTGTTGGAGCTGGTAAGCTTTCAGGCGACTACCTTTTTGATGAGGAATACCCCCGTTCCCCCACAGGGCGTTCTTCTTTTGGTTGCAACGCACCTTTTGATGTTGCTGGTAACCTCCGCTTATTGCCTAAGTTTAGTGAGAAGGACCCAGACTTGTTTTTTGCACTCTTTGAACGTGTAGCAGACTCTCGGGCCTGGCCTGATGCTGACCGAACCTTAATGCTACAGTGCGTTTTGATCGGAAAAGCCCAAGAAGCATACTCATCCCTTAGCACGATGGATAGTGTGGATTATCTCAAAGTAAAAAATGCGGTCCTTCTCCTTTGTGGCTATCAATCAGTGGAATACTCTTCCTATAGAGATAATTTCATGCACTAACTGGCACTCATTTTCACGGTTAGCAAAGCATTGGTTGTTAACAAAACAGACTTGTTCCCACTGATGAATTGATGTGCTAAAGTACTGGGTGTTTGGGGGGGGTCTAATTTTAGTTCCAGATGGGGTGGGATAAGGGGACAAAAAGGTCTGTAGATTTTTAAGATTTTATGTATCTGTATTGTATTGTATATTGTAAATAATATGTCTGTATTTTATTGCAACATCCACCTGCCCAGGGACTACGGGTGGAAATTAGCAATTTGCTACAACCTGGCACAAGACATCTATAATGTTTTTTGTGCACTGTCCCTGTTCATATAAATAAATTACTTACTTACTTACACGCATATGAGCTAGTTCCTGAGGCATATCGACAGCGTTTTAGGACATTGAGAAGAGGTGAGAAACAGACCCATGTCGAATTCTCCTGGGATCTGTCGACTCAGTTTAATCGTTGGTGCACTGCCTCAGAAGTGACCAGCTACGTAGACCTGTGCAACCTAATTGTACTTGAACAATTTAAAGAGGCCGCCCCAGAGCGGCTGGCTACATATATAAATGAACATAAAGTGCAGACCGCCTCTGAAGCTGCCGTCTTGGCAGACGAGTATGTCCTTACACACAAGAGTTTCAGAGAAGTCAGTTTTCGGGATGGTGGGGGGAAGTCCACATTTGATGGTTTCCGGCCCCCTAGGGGAGTTGGTTCTGACGCATTACATCCTAGGCCTGATCGTGCTTCACGACCTGGTGACAGGATCTGTAACTACTGTCAGGGAAGAGGTCATTGGAAGAACGAGTGCCCCGTCCTAAGCCGGAAGGCAGGCAGGACTGCTGGTACTAACATTAAACCTGCGGCACTAGCCGGGCCTGCCCCGTGTGTTGTTCCTGCTGTACCTAAACCAGAGACAATGTGCCACCCGCTCAGTGGTGCTGATTACTCACCATTTGTCACAGAGGGCCACATAGCCCTTGTTGGTGAAAATAGAAAGGTGCCAGTGAAGATCTTACGTGACATAGGTGCCTCTGAGTCATTTGTTCCGGAGTCGGTGCTGCCTTTCTCTTGGCAGTCAGACAGTGGGAGTAGTGTCCTGATTAGGGGTATAGGGTTGAATACATTTTCGGTACCTTTACATCAGGTCAATCTCGTGTCTGACCTGGTACAGGGGGTGGTCTTGCTTGGGGTGAGACCCTTGTTGCCAGTTGAGGGTGTCCAGGTAATCCTGGGTAACAATTTAGCTGGGGGGCGTGTCTGGCCCGGTGTCTCCCCCCCTCTCATAGTTTCTCAAGTACCTTGCCAAAAAGGTGACCTTGATGAGAATGTGAAACATTTTCCTGATGCATTCCCTGCATGTGCAGTCACACCGGCAATGCGTCGGGGGGCCGAAGAGAAAAATATTCCTTCGCCGGCGAGTAAGGAACTAGGTATATCATTGCCTGAGGTGCCCTTACCTGTGCCCCATAGTGATCTTGTGATAGAGCAGAGTAGTGATCCTAGCTTAACTGATTTGTTTGCCCAGGCCCTTCCTCTTGAGGAAGTGAAGAGTGCCACCCAAGGGTACGCTCTACTAGATCAGTTGCTGGTAAGGAAATGGACACCAAATGGAAACGGTTTTGTGGGTGATGCTGTGGTGCAAATAGTTGTACCTGCTAAGCTCCGAGGTCAAGTTTTAAGCGTTTCTCATGACATGGCTGGACACGCAGCAGTGGGCAAAACTTATGACCATGTGTTAAGATATTTTTATTGGTAATAGGAAGGCCATTTGAAAACCTGATAATTGATTGTGTTGGACCCCTGCCACGTTCAAAGGCTGGTAGTCTCTACTTGCTAACTGTCATGTGTCAGGCTACCAGGTATCCAATGGCGTATCCACTCCGGAACATAACCATAAAATCGGTAGTGAAAGCTCTGTCCCAGTTCATGTCAGTCTTTGGGATCCCTAAGGTCATCCAAAGTGACCAGGGGTCGAATTTTACGTCAAATATATTCGCCCAGGTGTTGCGTCATCTTCACATTAAACACAACCAGGCCAGTGCCTATTATCCTCAGAGCCAGGGAGCCTTGGAACGATTCCATCAGACTTTGAAGTCCTTGTTGAGGGCATATTGAACAGAGATGGAGTGGGACTGGGAAGATGGATTGCCATGGTTATTACTCGCAGCTAGAGAGGTGTCCCAAGAGAGTACCGGGTTTAGTCCAAATGACCTGGTGTTTGGGCACACTGTCCGGGGACCTCTTGCTGTGTTGCAGGATGATTGGAAGATGGCTGAGCCACCTCCCAATTTATTGTACTATGTTAGTGGCTTTAAGCGCCGGCTATATGCGGCTTGTGAGTTGGCTAAGGAGAAGTTGGCATCCTCTCAAAGGAGGATGAAAAAACGTTTTGATCGACGTGCTGAGAACCGTCAGTTCAGTGCTGGGGACCAGGTACTGGCGTTGTTGCCCATCGTTGGTTCCCCCTTTGAAGCCAAGTATGCAGGCCCCTATACTGTGGTTAGCAAGTTAACCAATCTTAACTACCTGATCTCTACCACAGAGCGAAAGAAAGCAAATCAACTCTGTCATGTGAATCTGTTGAAGCCTTACTATGCTTGTTTGCCTGACCCAGAGCTAGGTAGAGCCAGCCTAGAGGGAGACACAATAAAGGTGAAAGCCATACTGTCAACGGAAGTAGTGACGAATGGGGAGGAGTGTGTACCCGCCCCTGATGATTGCGTTCTAGAGGGTAGGTTGAAGAACTCGCAGTCAGTTAGTAATTTGGAGACCTTATTGGATCATCTTTCGGATGACCGCCGAACTGCTGTAGTGGCGTTGATCCGGGATTTCCCAGAGTTGTTTTCTGATACCCCGTCGCGCACTCCACTTGCTGTACACGACATTGATGTAGGTGATGCAAACCCTATAAGGCAGCGGTTCTACCGTGTTTCATTAGAGAAACGAAAGCTCTTGGATTCAGAGACTAGGTATATGCTTGACAACACCATTGCCGTTCCATCGGCCTCCAGCTGGGCCTCTCCGTGTCTTTTGGTGTCAAAACCTGATGGTTCAGTCAGAGTTTACACGGATTACCGAAAGGTGAATACTGTGACTAAACCAGACTCCTACCCTCTTCCTCGACTGGATGATTGTATAGACCAGGTCAGAGCCGCTAAATTCGTCAGTAAATTAGATTTTTTAAAGGGGTATTGGCAGGTGCCCCTATCCCCTAGGGCTTGTGAGATCTCTGCCTTTATCACTCCTTCCAGCCTTTTCTCTTACAATGTGATGAGTTTTGGCTTACGAAACGCCCCTGCCACGTTTCAGCGCTTAATGAATACAGTGGTCGCTGGTCTTGATGGGTGTGCAGTTTACCTGGACGACGTAGTTGTGTTTAGTAACACATGGGAGCTGCACCTAACAAGGATTTGTGCCCTGTTTAAGCGGTTGGCTGATGCATGCCTTACTGTCAACTTGGCCAAGTGTGAGTTTGCTGAAGCGACGGTGACATACCTCGGAAAGGTAGTGGGGCAGGGTTGCGTTCTTCCAGTGCATGCAAAAGTTGTTGCCATTGATCACTTTCTAACCCCAAAAACCAAAAAAGAGCTACAACGATTCTTGGGTATGGTTGGCTATTACTGGGGTTTTTGCAGGAATTTTTCCACGGTTGTAGCACCACTGACTGACCTGTTGAAGAAGGGAGCTAAGTTCATGTGGTCTACTTGTTGTCAGAAAGCGTTCACAGAAGTCAAGCTGTTGCTCACTTCAGCCCCTGTGTTGGCTGCCCTATGTTTTAGGAAACCTTTTGTCTTGTACGTAGATGCCAGTAACGTTGGGGCTGGGGCTGTGTTGTGCCATGGTCAAGGTGTTGACCGCCCTGTCAGTTATTTCTCCCGGAAGTTTAACAGTCATCAGCTAAACTATTCTGTAGGGGAAAAGAAAGCGCTTGCTTTAATCTGGGCACTGCAACACTTTGAGGTTTACGTAGGGTCCGAGGTAGTCCCTATTGTGGTCTATACAGACCATAGTCCCCTTACCTTCCTTCGTACCATGATGTGTCCAAACCAGCATATTATTTCTGGTGTTTGTTTCTGCAAGCCTTCCACCTGGATGTACGCCACATTAAGGGAGTGGATAATGTGTTGGCAGACGCGCTATCTCGTGCGCCACTCTCATCGACCGGTGATGCCCATCCTCAGGAAACGGTTTAGACTTGTCCAGTGCTGTTGATGTCTCTCCAGGTCTCTTCATTTTCCTGCTGTCTTGCTACCTCTACGCTGTCCCCTCTTTAATATTGCTTCCAGGTTCCATGGTTGCTGGGAGTGGGAGAGCTGAAAGGTGGTCGAGGTACAAGGGTTGGAAAGTACCTGGATGAATCCACATCCAAAGTCGGTATTGTGCTTACTTGATAAGTTTATATTTCTGTTTTGTGTGTGCCAATTTGATTTAATTCTTGACCTTTACATTTTTATCGTGTCCTTTAATGGCCCCGTTTCATCGGGGGGGTGTCACAGCCCTCTGCATTGGTTGCTGTTTGTTTGTGATTCTTTCCTACAGGTTGCTGGGGGGGTGGAGCAAATTGGGCCTAATTGAAGACACCTGTGGCAAGAAAAGGGATAAAGGGTTCTGGGCACGCTCTCTCTCTCCTGTTGAACATTACTTCTCTGTTAGTTTTGCTGCAGGCTATTTGGTATTGTTTGGTTGCTAATAAAGCATTTGTGTTCAATACTAGTTCAATGTGTGACTCCCTCTTTGTCATGGCTTTAGAGCCTAGGTTGTGACAACCTTCTCCACAACAGTATCTCGGACCTGCCTGGTGTGTTCCTTGTTCTTCATGATGCTCTTTGTGCTTTCAACGGACCTCTGAGACTATCACAGAGCAGGTGCATTTATACAGAGACTTGATTACACACAGGTGGATTCTATTTATCATCATTAGTCATTTAGGTCAACATTGGATCATTCAGAGATCCTCACTGAACTTCTGGAGAGAGTTTGCTACACTGAAAGTAAAGGCGCTGAATAATTTTGCTCGCCCAATTTTTCAGTTTTTTATTTGTTAAAAAAGTTTGAAATATCCAATAAATTTCGTTCCACTTTCAATAAATTTCGTTCCACTTCAAGTGTCTTACTTGTTGTTGCTTCTTCACAAAAAGTTACAGTTTTATATCTTTATGGTTGAAGCCTGAAATGTGGCAAAAGGTTGAATTGTTCAAGGGTGCCGAATACTTTCGCAAGGCACTGTATGTTTGGAGAGGGGTCAACAAGGCCTATAGTGAAAAGAATACCATCCCCACTGTGAAGCATGGTGGTGGCTCACTGATGTTTTGGGGGGGTGTGAGCTCTAAAGGTATGGGGAACCTCGTGAATATTGATGCCAAGATGAATGCAGCATGTTATCGGACAATACCGGCAGAGAATTTGCAATCTTCTGCACGAAAACTGCGCATTTGGATGCACTTGGACCTTCTAGCATGACAATGACCCTAAGCACAAGGCCAAATTGACCCTCCAGTGGTTACAGCAGAAAACGTTGGAGGTTCTGGAGTGGCCATCAAAGTCTCCTGAACTTAATATCATCGAGCCACTCTAGGGATCTCAAACATGCGGTTCATGCACAACAACCAAATACTTTGCAAGACCTGGAGGCATTTTGCCAAGATGAATGGGCAGCTATACCATCTGCAAGAAGTTGGGACATCATATAGACAACTATCACAAATGACTGCACGCTGTCATTGATGCTTCAGGGGGCAATACACCATATTGAGAACTGAGGGTATGAAGACTTTTGAACAGGGGTGATTTCATTATATTCTTTGTTGCCATGTTTTGTGTTATGATTGCGACATTCTGTTATGACCTATAGCACAGCTGAAAATGTATCCCATGAGAAATAATAACAACTTGTTATGCCTGCTCACTCATGTTTTCTTTAAAAATGGTACATATATTACCAATTCTACAGGGGTACGCAAACTTTCGAGCACAACTGTATATATATATTTTTTTATTATACCGGTATATTACCATGAGGTCCAAATAACACTATAAAAAGGTAAGAATGCTAATAATGCTTTGTTATTATAAAAACAATATTTCTTTTTTCTACTTGTATGATGTCTTAAGGCTGACTTAATTTCCACACTTGGATGTGATGGACATGAACACTTCATTAATGGAATTATAAGGAATTGAACCAACCTGCCACTATTCTGTCAGCTTGTCATGCTCACAGATGTGTAGACATAGCAAAGGCAGAGTCTCTGGTCCATTGAGGGCAATTTCAGCTTGACAAGATTACAGCTAGTTGCTGAGAGGAAATAAAAGCAAGTGTACACTCGCTGGCCACTTCATTAGGTACACCTTGCTGCTTCCAGGTTTGACCCCTTTTGCCTTTACTTCATGAGGAAACATTCAACAGAGATTTTAGTTCATATTGACATTATTGCATCACGCAGTTGCTGCAGATTTCTTGGCTGCACATCCATGATGCAAATATCCCATTCCACCGCATCCCAAATGTGCTCCACTGGATTGAGATCTGGTGACTGTGGAGGCCATTTGAGCACAGTGAACTCATTGTCATAAACAAGATACCAGTTTGAGATGATGTGAGCTTTTTGACATGGCCCATTATCCTGCTAGACGTAGCCATTAATAGATGGGAACACTGTGGTCATAAAAAGATGGACATGGTCAGCAACAATACTCAGGTAGGCTGTGGCATTTAATTGATCCTCAATTGGTACTAAAAGGCCCAAAGTGTGCCAATAATATATCCCCCACACCATTACACCACCACCACCAGCATGAACTGTTGATAGAAGGCAGGATGGATCCATGCTTTCATGTTGTTTACACCAAATATCTTAGTTAATGAGTGGCTGAACAGGTGTACCTAATGAAGTGACAGGTGAATATAGAGGGCATAGCAACACAAACATCCCCTGTCATCTATTACAATTGGACTTTAAATAGGAAGATTGCATCTTCTGGGCTTTATGGGGAGTCCTCAAATCAGTTACACAGGGAAAGTAAATTCTGTTCATTCAGAAAATTGGAAGTCATTAATTCAATGTGTTAAATTCCATGCAGGGTTTTCAGTTTCAAGGACACAGAAATCATTACCGGCATTACCCTGATATCCCTTGAGCCTACTGAAGTACACCAATTATGATAGGCAAGCAGTATTGCATACATAAAGTTAAGAATTACGAAATGACAACGTAATCACCGACTGCACTCTTAACCATGCAACCACTCATGTTTCCTACATAGGAGTACAGTATATAATTTGTAGCATAAAGATATTTATGTGGTAATGGTATATAATTAATCCTAAAATCCACTATAGAGTACAACCAGCAGGGCTTGACATTAACTTTATTGGCCACTTGTCCTTCAAACAAGTAAGTCTATTTTTGTCCGAAGCAGAGGTTATTTTTTTATTGACATTCATGTCTGTATTTCTGGGAAACAAAAAATAGGCCTATACATTTTTCCCCAGTGTCATGAGAAACCAGGGATTGTAATGCATATATTGTATGTTGTATTCAGGGAGGGATTTTTTCAATGGCACCAAGGTCATCGTCCAGGGCATTAAGGCCATCTAGAAAAAATAGCCAACTCAGTTGCTCTTAAAAGCAGCAATTAAATTCAATGCAATGTGCCATCACATTTATAACAGGGTCTCAAACATTTTGGTCACACCCTGGCAAGTACTACTATAGTCACTCAGATTATATAGCCAATATGTTTGCCAACATTTTCTCATATAATTGATGTATTCCCAGTTATAAATAACATGGTTTACTGCTGAATCTTTTTTACTTCTGTGACCGAGACAAGGTGTGACATAAAGGTTTTAGCTACCACTTTTTAGGTACAATATGTAGTTTTCCAAAACATTAACAAAAGATGTACTTTGCATTAAAAAAGCAAACATCACTATACCTATATTATATATATTTCTTAGTTGTGTACTTACATTATCCTAAATGTTTCCAACCAACTTTCAAACCCAGAGAAATTTGTTATATAATTCGATGACACTCAACGTTTCATTTTGTCTTTCGTCAATGGCGTCATGACTGCTCTACAGATTGTACACCGGTTTTCAGGTGCACCTCAAGGGGCTAGAATTGGGTGACACCTCAGTACCTGTACATAGAGTTTATATAAATTCTGAGTTAATGTCTGGTTGGTTCCATGTGGGTGTAGTGCCTACCTTACCGGTTAAGGGAGTTACGTTACTGCTCGTTAATGACATCGCCAGTGGTAGCGTGTTCCCTGGGTGTGAGGGGGTTAACAGACCCCATGTACGAAGCCTTCGGACTTCTGCGGCTAGCTTGACAGTGGTCTGGGCGCAGACAAACAAAGTTCGTAAGTGTTTTGCTGAAGTGGTACCCTACAAAGAGGCTAAGGAGACCACTACACGCCAAGTCTGTTTCCTACGCTCAGCATAGACAGTGTGGGCGAAAAAGGAGGGTGCATGTATCCGGTGGTGTGTGACAGGCAATAGTCCAGATTGCATGTCCTCCCTCTTTTACACAGCAGGTGCTGTCATTTGCGTCTGATCAGCCTGGGTCTGATTACCTTAGCATGGTTTAGTGGTAGCATGTTTCCCAGTTACTGACTGGGGGTTCGTTAAGTTGGTAGTATGATTGGAAAACAAATTCATGAGTTTTTTTTTTGGTGGGGGCGTGTTACGTCTCCCAGGGTTTAGCATTGTCTTTTGTTTTTGTGTCGTTGCTTGCACCTAGGACCCCACACCTCTTTTGCTGGCCTTGGGCGGCCTTGGGCAGTGGTTGTGACATCCCACTCCCCTTCTCGGGAGCAGAACGTAAAAACCTGGTAAAATAAAGGTAAACTGAACTTACCAGAAAATTATCTAAATCTATTGCAAAATATTTCAAGTTGACTTGTATTGGAGCTGATCTATATTTAAAAATAGAAATGTGTTTTAAAAATGGCATGTTATGGGGTCCTTAAAGGTGTAGTAGTGTCAGGGATTGCCCAGCAAAACAGCTGTGTTGTTGTGATCAAGTTTTATTCGTGGTTGTGGTGAACACTGTCCTGGTTGAGCAACGTTGTGATACAATGGCTTGTCACAATGTATTTAGGAGGACACATTCAGATTGACAGTCCTGTACATCTGGGAATTGCTGGAAAATGACATTGCCTAATCACATGTTGGACATTGCGAAATACTGAAAGGAGGAAAAAGGAGGTAAATCACAATTACTTTTTAACAATTTAATACATTAAAATATATTTTAACGATCTGAAACGCAATTATCAAATGCAAAACGCAAGTGACATTTTGGGAGGGTCCGGGGCGCTGTTGCTATTTTACCGGCGGGATAAATGGTTCTTACGCCCGACGCACATCTAAAATGGGTAGGTCTGAAGTAGCATCATCAGTCATAGGTGTGGTTTGGGCGTAATGTGCAATAAACCAATCAGAGCATCATCTCACATTCCCTTTAAGAGCAGGAGCGCTTGTTCCATAGGCGGATTGCTATTATAACAGCAGATTGCTATTGATTTGTCTTTCTTACAAAATGTAAATAAAGAAATGTCACAAGACATACTTTCCAATGTTTAGGGCTCACTCTCACTGAATCACGAGGTTATGAATGCATGGTAATATTTTTGCAATACATTCTAACAGAGCGAGACTACTTTGCTTGCCTCACTATTCTGTCAAATAAGCTCTAAGGCATTTGTGTTAAGTGGCAAGCAATGGCACATGCATTTCAACATCACGTCTCGTACACGGATCTGTCTCCTTAAGTCCTCTAATATTGCCTAATTTATGGCATCAACACATCCATGATTTATGGACATGTTGTGTGAAACAAAACAAGCCACAAAGAATGCTGTGACTAGAGTGGTGTAAAGTACCTCCTGTCCTATCCAAACTCTAGACGTGCATTTTCAGTGTGCCTAATGTTCGTTCAATTAGGCTACACTGCGTGATTGTGTATGTTTTCGAATAAACAGCATTTCATGCACTGTTGCTGGGATCAAATGGTGTCATCCTCAGCCATGTCTTTAACAGATGGCGTTGTCCCCTTCACGGCCACCCATCCAAGTGGGGATTCCCATCAAATATGGCAGAGTTTCAACTTCAACTTTCAACTTTATTGTCACGTAGTCACAAGTAACCAGTGAAATTGGCCATCAACCTGTCCATACAAACATCACATCGGGTAGACAGAACAGGAAGACAGGGATTAGAAAAACAATACAGCATTACATGAGGAAAGATGAGGGGGAAAAAAAAGGCAGCCCCATATTATGCCCCTTCAGGGGTACAGTGTGGTAACATGAAAAAAAACACCTCAGCAATTTTAGCACAGTCAAGTACACACTCTGAACAGGACTTGCAACAGGGGTGGTGGGGAGCGGGGAAAAGGGCAATGAGGGAAACCAGCCAGATAGGCACCCATTTCGATTGCAGCCTTCATAGGCGCTATCTAGAGACCCGTCTTATCAGGCTGGCAGGTATGAAGCTGCGAAGGCGGGGGATGGGGGCGAGGGAGGTGTATCTGTATGTATGTGAGAGTTCATGTGTGTGTGTAGGCCTGGAGATTTCTGTGTCTGGCAACAATCCCAAGGTGACAAGTCCGCAGGATGTCGATACGGGGCAGCCTTGGTCTTGTCCCAGGCAGCGTCAAACACCAGGTGTCTGGTGATGGGGGGAGGGAACAAAAACAAGAGCATTTCACTGCAGCGCTGTCCGGGAGAATATGTTCCACCCGTGCCTTGTTCAAGGCCATTGGGTTGGTTGTGGGGGAGCCGAAATAGATAAGATGTGGTGACTTGTTGGGGTAGCAGCCGCATTCCAATCTGCACGTCTGGTCCCTCTTGAGTCAATTTGGTCAATTTTGGTCTCCTAAACA
>JACXGM010002417.1:35815-47325 GCA_016801145.1 Umbra pygmaea
ATCTTCAACGTCCTCCACGGAAAGAGCCGCCAGACACACGACCCGCCACCTCGCCCATGCGTCCATCGTGTAGCCAGCTGCATACGTTCCGTCAGGGCAGTCAGGTTCCCCCGAACCCCCGCTTCTCGTTGAGAATATGGTGTCAATTGCGCTTAGAGACCAGTTGATCAAATCCATAATTTCCTCAGTTTGGAGAGCAATGCTGCGAGAGGCTCTCAGAGTACAGGACAAAGACGAGACAAGAGCCAGCAGGGAAGATAAGGGAAGGGAGAGGGAGAAAATGTGACCGCCTCCGTTGAGAGCCAAAGAGAAGAGAAATGAGTTTGACATAAATGAGTCGTGGCTTGAGCCAGGGTCATTCACAAAGACATGGGTGATTTTACTATTAGCATCGCAAATGACTTGTATGTTGATTGAATGGGTTCCCTTGCAGTTGATGTATATCAGTGCAAATAATTCATTCTGAATAATTTGGGTAAACGTGTACACTAGATGTATGGCTATTTTTTCCCTCTTCGACACAAACAATGATTTCCCTCATGTTGTAATATTTTTTTTCTAATTATGTATTGCAATAATGGGAATTGCTGCATTTGTGTAAAGGAGAGGAGCAATAAAGTTTTTGCGTGTTGTGCACACGCTACATAATGGCCAACCTTGCACCTAAGCCAGTCGGCTGATAGTACTAACTTGACCAATGTTATAACAAGGGAAAAAAGCTTATGGGAGGTTGTTTGGCTAGAGGTCAAGGTGCAAAGGACCCTAGGGTTATATTACTCTGAACCATCACTTTAATGTGATTGATTGCCAACTCACCTGACCTGAACACCATAGAGAATCTATGGGCTGTTTTCGAGAGGAAAATGAGAGACACTAGAGCCAAAGATACTGATTAGCTGAAGGCCGCTATCAAAGCATCTTGGGCTTCCATAAGACCCCAGCAGTGCCACAGGCTGATGCCTCCATGCTATGCCGCATGATGCAATTATTTGTGCAAAAGAAGCCCCGACCAAGAATTGAGTGTATTAATACGTTTTAGAAGGTCCATATTTCTGCATTATAAATTCTTTATTCTAATATTCACAAAAATACAGTATTTTATTTTCATACATGGTGTGGCTGCTGTATTTTGTAGTTTATTTTGATACAATTAAAATTAAGGTATTTAGTATTTTATTTTAAAATACATTTGGAGGCATCTTTGCCCATCCCTGCCTCCGACCTCCATGGGGGTGTCATCTGTCTAAGGGTGGTTCCGATACTGCAAGGCATGAGGAAGAAAGCATCGGGAGTCAGTAGAAGGGTGAAGTTGACGCCGCTCCCTAGCTTGTTGTCCAGGCAAATGGAGGTGGAGATAAGAGCTTCCCAATCTTTGCACGCCAAATCCATCTTCACATCGTTGCATAATCCCCGCCGATAGACCATGCACAGACCACGCTCCTTCCATTCTGACGAAAGAGCCAACTTTCGGAATTCCAATGTGTACTCCGACACAGTTCCATCTAGCTGATGTAGGCGTACGAGATGCTCATCTCCCTCCTTGCCCTCAGAAGATTGGTCGAAAACCACATAGCCTGCATAGTCAAAGTTGTGCTATTTGCTGGGAATGCTATTCCAGACATTGTTAATGGCTGTTGACGGCCTGGGTAATTCCTGACTGATTGCCTGCTGTTTCCATTTTGCTGGTGCTTGATTCTGTGATGATATCCGCCGATTGAAGGTGGAAGCAAATACAATGCTAGCCAGCAGCATAGCGCCCTGTGTTCCACTGCTGGTTTGCTACTAACGCTAAGAAAGCCAAAGATAAGTAATACAGAAAAAAATTAACTTGACAAATGGCATGGAGACACAGACAATTAAGCACAAACACAAGTAGCCACATCACAGTTTAAATAGGGGGTTGATGAGATGACACGGTGCAGGTGTGTTGGAGTGTTTGGCATGTGTAATAGATGTCCACTTGGGATGTTACAGTGTTGTGCTCAGGCCAGTGGTTCAGTATACTGGTGACTCAAGGAGGTGGATTTGTGACACCTGGGCAACCAAATGTTGTTTGTTTTTATTTACACATGGGAACCAATTCCTACCACAATTTGGGAATATGAATTAGCAAACTATGTCAGTCTGGACTTGGGACATGTAAGAGAACATATTGTGTACAGTTTTCATTAAACTGATATTTTACAAAAAAGATGTCTATTCAGTATCTGGATAGTGTGTTTTGGTTACAATCAGGGTAATGCTATCGTCAAAATATGTCATAATCTTAATCGGTCTCACATCCAAGTGTGCCTAGTGGCCACAAGGTTACATGATAGTTACTGGTATTACAGGTAGTTAGAGGTATGCAGATGCAGTGATTACATCATCATTGTTGAAGGTTGTCCTTGGTAGCCCATTGAAGCACAATTTTGTTTATGACTAGAGCCAATAATGGGAATTTAATTCTCAATCATCCATTCGACATACTTTTGGTGTGGAGCCAGTGACACTGCAGCGTATTATGATTCAGAGGTTGCATTGCTCTACAGTACCCAACACCTGTCCCCTGGGCCCTGATTAACAAGGCTGTTGAGCATATACACTTCAGTGTTAGCGTTAACCTGTCAAACATCTGATTTCTGTAGGCTTCAGTCAAGTCTCTGCCTTGCAATTTAAAATGCTATTTAATTTTGTATCTATCTCTTTGTTGCAAACATGAATACAGTCCATTACAACTTTCTCTTTTGTTACGGTTATTACACAGCAGCAATTTTAAATTGCAGATAAGGACTTCTCAGTCTGCTTGGTAAGGTATTGTTTGGAAAAATATATTTCAAATTAATGTTCCTTCTGTGACTGGTATGCCTGCCAGGGTTTAGCATTGTGTATTGATTTCCCTTCTAAATTGTTTACCATGATTGGCATATTGGACCCCAAATGAAATTCATGGGAAGAAGCGTGGGTAGTTCTTGGCTATAATTCATTTTGATCAGTGTGTTTGCATTCGCAAAACAATTTAATATGTCATTGATTTTTTTTGCGTCCTCATGCGCTGTAACTTTCCCAGTGTAAGTTAATCCATCATAATTATATCTGTGATGACTAGCTCGAGAGATGAGCCCCACAAAAACATAATGTAGCCCCAGAGACCTTTTTCATATACTCCTGCTATGCCCACAACTAAATAGATTGGTATTCCACAACAACTTTACCAGAAATTAAACAGCAGAAAAAAATATAAAGTAACAATAGCATATTCAGTAATAATATACAGTTGTGGTCAAAAGCTCTGGTCTCCACAAAGTTTGCTGCTTCAGTGTTCTTAGATCTTTTTGTCAGTAGTTACTATAATATACTGAAGTATAATTAGAAGAATTCCATAAGTGTCAAAGGCTTTTATTAATAATTACAGTGCATCTGGAAAGTATTTTTACAGCCTTTCACTTTTTCCACATTTTGTTATGTTAGACCCTACAAACAATAACCCATACTGACAATGTGAAAAAGTGTGTTTGAAATCTTAGCAAATTAATTAAAAACATAAGTGAAAAAAGCACATGTGCATAAGTATTCATTTGTTGAAGCACCTTTGGCAGTTATTACAACCTCAAGTCTTTTTGAGTATGATGCTACAAGCGTGGCACACCTTTTTTTGGGCAGTTTCTCCCATTCCTCTCTGCAGGACCTCTCAAGCTCCATCAGTTTGGATGGGGAGTGTCGGTGCACAGCCATTTTCAGATTTCTCCACAGATGTTCAATCGGGTTCAAGTCTTGACTCTGTGCTGAAAGATGAACCTTTTCCCAAGTCTGAGGTCCAGAGCACTCTAGAGCAGGTTTTCAGCAATGATGTCCCTGTACATTGCTGCATTCTTTCCCTCTATTCTGACTAGTCTCCCAGTTCCTGCTACTGAAAAACATGCCCACAGCATGATGCTGCCACCAACATGCTTCACTGTAGCGATAGTATTGGCCAGGTGATGAGCGGTGCCTAGTTTCCTTCAGACATGACGCTCGCATTTCAGGCCATAAAATTCAATCTTTGTTTCATCAGACCAGATAATTTTGTTTCTCATGGTCTGAGAGTCCTTCAGGTGCCTTTTGGCAAACTCCAGGCAGGCTGTCATGTGCCTTTTACTGAAGAGTGGCTTCTGTCTGGCCACTCTGTCATACAGGCCTGATTAGTGGAGTGCTGCGGAGGGTTGTTCTTCTGGAATGTTCTCCTCTTTACACAGAGAAATGCAGGATTTCTTTCTGTACTCTTCCCCTGATCTATCCTTGGACTTCATGGCTTGGTTTGTGCTCTAATATGCACTGTTAACTGCGGGATCTTATATACTGTAGACAGGTGTGTGCCTCTACAAATCATATCCAATCAACTTTTTTTTTACCACAGGTGGACTCTAATCAGGTTATGGAAACATCCTAAGGATGACCAGTGGAAACAGGATGCACCTGAACTCAATTTTGAGTATCATGGCAAAGGCTGTGTATACTTATGTACATGTGCTTTATTCGTTTTTTATTTTTGAAACATTTGCTAAGATTTCAAACACACTTCTTTCCCATGAATTCTTTGTCATTATGGGGTATTGTTTGTAGAATTTTGAGGAAAACAATTAACAATCTATTTCGGAATAAGGGTGTAAAATAACAAAATGTGGAAAAAGTGAAGTGCTGCCACGATTTGGTGTGTTGAAGGAGGGAGACCGAAGGCAGTTGATGGTAGATGATGCTTGACAGTTGATTTATTAATTATACTCGACTTATCCGGAGACATACATATACAGGTCCTTCTCAAGAAATTAGCATATTGTGATAAAGTTCATTATTTTCCATAATGTAATGATAAAAATTAATTTTTCATATATTTTAGATTCATTGCACACCAACTGAAATATTTCAGGTCATTTATTGTTTTAATACTGATGATTTTGGCATACAGTCTCTAAACGAGCTATTAACCTAATCATCTGAATCAACTAATTAGCTCTAAACACCTGCAAAAGATCCCTGAGGCTTTTAAAAACTCCCAGCCTGTTTCATTACTCAAAACTGCAAACATGGGTAAGACTGCCGACCTGACTGCTGTCCAGAAGGCCATCATTGACACCCTCAAGCAAGAGGGTAAGACACAGAAAGAAATTTCTGAACAAATAGGCTGTTCCCAGAGTGCTGAATCAAGGCACCTCAGTGGGAAGTCTGTGGGAAGGAAAAAGTGTGGCAAAAAAACGCTGCACAACGACAAGAGGTGACCGGACCCTGAGGAAGATTGTGGAGAAGGACCGATTCCAGACCTTGGATGACCTGCAGAAGCAGTGGACTGAGTCTGGAGTACAAACATCCAGAGCCACCGTGCACAGGCGTGTGCAGGAAATGGGCTACAGGTGCCACATTCCCCAGGTCAAGCCACTTTTGAACCAGAAACAGCGGCAGAAGCGCCTGACCTGGGCTACAGAGAAGCAGCACGTCATTCAGAAATCAAGGTGCCAGAGTCTGGAAGAAGACTGGGGAGAAGGAAATGCCAAAATGCCTGAAGTCCAGTGTCAAGTACCCACAGTCAGTGATGGTCTGAGGTGCCATGTCAGCTGCTGGTGTTGGTCCACTGTGTTTTATCAAGGGCAGGGTCAATGCAGCTAGCTATCAGGAGATTTTGGAGCATTTCATGCTTCCATCTACTGAAAAGCTTCATGGAGATGAAGATTTCATTTTTCAGCAGGACCTGGCACCTGCTCACAGTGCCAAAACCACTGGTAAATGGTTTACTGACCATGATATTACTGTGCTCAATTGGCCTGCCAACTCTCCTGACCTGAACCCCATAAAGAATCTGTGGGATATTGTGAAGAGGAAGTTGTGAGACGCCAACACTCTGGATGAGCTTAAGGCCGTTATCAAAGCATCCTGGGCCTCCATCACACCTCAGCAGTGCCACAGGCTGATTGCCTCCATGCCACGCCGCATTGAAGCAGTCATTTCTGCAAAAGGATTCCCGACCAAGTATTGAGTGCATAACTGAACATAATTATTTGAAGGTTGACTTTATCTTTTTTTTGTATTACAAACACTTCTTTTATTGGTCAGATGAAATATGCTAATTCTTTGAGATTTTGGGTTTTCATGAGCTGTATGCCAAAATCATCAGTATTAAAACAATAAATGACCTGACATATTTCAGTTGGTGTGCAATGAATCTAAAATACATGAAAGTTTAATTTTTATCATTACATTATGGAAAATAATGAACTTTATCACAATATGCTAATTTCTTGACAATGAACTGTATACAAACTTTGCGATATCTTGGCCAAGAAAAAAAGCTATCATTATAAAACTTTAGATTCTTCTTTGACATGACCATCTGAGGCTCCCCAACACATTTTATGAAAATTGGCTACTAGGGGGCGCTATAACTACAAAAAGTTTATATCTCACCGATTTTTACCAAATTTTGAGGCTACCATCTAGGGCCACTCTTGAGGCCACCCCTACAGTGGGGTACTGATTTGTCAAAAGGGGCTTGGCCTATGGGACCCGGTTTTGGATCCACCCCTTGTACTAATGTGAGTAACTTCAAATTTACAGTGTAGATGCGCAATGGTTACTGGATCTCACATACCAAAAATCATACATGTGGACCACTAGGTGGCGCTATAATGATGTCAAATGGGTTTTCTGCCCATAACTCCCATATTACACATTACACAATGGAAACACTTATATCCAAGTGTACCTTGAACTAAGCTGAATCCGATGATATAGGACACGCCCATTTGTGATAACAAGATTTTTCACAATATCGCGCAATGGGCAAACCAACTTTTTTGTTCTCCTTCTTAGACCGTGCCACCGATCTACACGAAACTTGGTACCTAGCATCTCCAGATGGAGCTGACCAAAAGTTATCAAAATAATTTTGCAATGTTAAACTATGCACAATTGACGAACAAACAAATTTTTGTAGCTAGCTACGTAATATGAACATTAGTATATCGCTGCCAAATGAAATGCTATCATTAAAAGACTTAAGATTATTGTTCAATGTCCCACTGTGATGTTCTGTACCAAATTTGGAGAAGATCGGCCATTAGGGGAGCTTTAATCAAGGTTTATGTAATTTGGCCAATAACTCAATACATTTAACTGGTATAATTGTGATTACAATATCTTTTCCGAAATAAATACTATCAACATGAAACTTTTGGTGCTTGTTTGGCACGCCGCTCTGAAGCTCTGTACCAAATTTGTGATTAAAAGGCGCTTTTGTCAATGTAGACCAGTTTTTGCACTTTTACTCAATTAATGTTAATGGGATATTTACAACGGTGATTTAGACACAGACCTTGTAGCTCACACCTCGATATTTTCTGACATTTGCCTCGCCAAAGTCATGGTTTGGGGTCCGCTTTCCATAATTACTATTCAAAAGGTTGAGCTTTTTTTAATGTGTCACACAGAACATATTATTATTATTATTATATATATTATTAAAGAAATGTGTATTATAATCATATAGGCTACAATTTGTTACATACAAAGACAAGATAAATTCATAATTAATGTAATATACTTTTATTTAGCAGATTTACTTGTGGTATTCTATCCTAACCAATATTTCCTATATTTCTAAGCAGATGATCTATGCTATATTCTGATAAAATCCCCTCATTGGGGTTACTACAGTACGCTAGATAATGTGCCTGTGTATCTGGCAAACTTTATTTCCTGTTTGGAATGTGCAGTGTTAGAATTGGTTTGTTGCTAATGTAGTACAAAATTATACTACAAAACAATATAAAACATTTTCAAGAACAACTATCTATAATAATAATCTGTCGGTAGCAGCCTAAATTAGTGACTTGACCTGAACAGTTAAAAGGAAATGGGACAAAGTTACAGAAAACATGTTGCTAAATGTTTTACATTTTTTTTTCCTTTGGACAAATGCAGGTAACTCATTATTTGGTTCTGTTTTGTTATGTTTAATGTGTAAGGCAAAGTGTACAGACAAGACAGGCAGATATACACACATTTCTACAGTAAATTGCTAGAGGACCCATAATTTTGTGGATCAATGTTAAATTAATCCCTGTTCCTGTACAATTAGGACAAATTAAACCAAAGATTGGTTCATTCAAGCGCGGTACATGAATACTCAGCCATGGCTGTATGGCCAACTGATTACCTCTGCTATCTGAAAATCGGTTTTCCGAACGACAGCTTACGGATCGACATACTATGTGATGGTATTTCATCATCTGCTTTCTTAGTTTGTAATCCCCTATGTTTTCTTGCTAATGACAACATTTTTCATCTTCTCTGACATTTTTTACTATTATCAAAGCACTTAATTCAACATGTTAAAATGTCTTCAAAATATTAGAGCAGGTGCAAATTCCTACAGACCTTGTATCTTGGGTGTTTTTTCCAGCTGTTACGTCACAGCCATTGCGCCTTTGGTTCCGATTTCATAGGTTCTGCTTTTGTGGGCTCCGCAGGTCATCGGGGTGACTTGCACCAGGGGGGACTCGCCAGGGACGACTTGGACCCTGTCAACACTGCTTGCAGTTCTAGTTAATTTTAACATTTGGTGACATATGTTCTAAATAGTTGATTGTAGTATTTGAAATCTGGCTGAAATTCCCCTGGCTGGCCACTGTTTGTCACCATTTTCTCTGTGATTCTTGCTCGCCAGGTATCCATGGTAATCACGTGACTGCAAAGTATGAATTGGATGATGATTATATATTGGTAAATGTCTGGGAGAAACAGAAACACAAAGTGGAGTTAGTGATCCACTGATCTCCTCTGCCAAGTTTATAATCAGTGACAATAAGTCAGTATGGACAATAATCATATTGCTTAACTTCATCACACCTGTTGTATAACTGAACATGTATTGTACACAGGCAATTGTCTAGTATTGATTTTACAGTGCTGTGAATACTTACCGGATACACTGTACATTAAGGTTATGCAAAGACTCAATATTTGCAGTGTTTACACACTGGCATGCTGTCAATAGTGATTGCTAAGACATGTGACCAAGTGAGCGGCAACGTCATCAAAACGCTAAGAATTATGAGTATGTTTGGCCAGTTTACATGGGCTGGCATAGCAGGCTAGTGTTCTGGCATGAAAATAATGAAAACGTAGCGTGAAAAACAGAATCCTACAAAATGCAGCGGGCTAAAACAAACATTTTTTGTTAAAACTAAATCCTAATACAAAGACAAGATATGACAAGAAAATAAAGGGAATGGATCCTTGGTCAAGGGCCGGCTGGACGTCAACATGTTGGCTGTTGCCCAACTTCCAGCACCCATATATACGACTACATGATATTAAGTGCTAATCAGGGTTCGAATTACTTGGGAGCTCACATGAAAGCAGTAAAATCCTACACCTGTGGGGGTCTTTAAAAATCACCAGCACCATTATTTAGATCACAAAAAATGCACTTTTTCCTTTAATAAAAATCACAACATTTATGTTAATAAACAGTCTAAAAGAAACATGTTTTCCAAAAGAACGAAATAGGTCTATGTTACTGCTAGGCGCATATCGCGATGGGTGTTTTTTGATCATGTTATCGGTTGCTGATTGTTGTAAAGTCAAATTTTATTTAAATACCAAAGGATACCAAACCACTTAGAAGAGCCTATTCTTTGCCATGAGGACAACAAAATCATACCATCAGTATAGCAACATGGTGATATAAGGTGGTTTGTTATTATTGTTGATTCTCTACTCCTGTATGAATAAATGTTGAACTCAGATAAATGAAGTCCAATGTTAGGCTATTTATTTATCTACACATGCCGCGCCTACTTAGGCTACTTTTTTTAAGAGACCCCCACAAATCATATTTCGAACCCTGGTGTTTGTGCATAAACACACAAAGTTTGTTAGTAACTTCAATTCGCTGCAGCAGGCCCAGGTCTTTTGTACAGATGGATGGGTCCAGGACCTGGAGAGATTGTAAATGTGGGGAAGAAAACTGTTGTCCATTCAAAAGAATGCTGATGTTTTAAGCACCACACTCCTCGCTCTCTCATCTATCTGCATGCATTCAGATTTCAACAAACCAACGTAAAACTTTTTTGAAAACTTTGACTTGTTTACTGGTCTTACTAAATGTGCTTTCTAGTAAAACACTGTTGGAGCTAATGGTGCATGAGTCTGTAAAATAAAAGATATTTAAGACTTGAGTAAAAAGACAGTTAGCATGGGCGCCTTAAATTTGTGCCGCGGATTCCCAAAATGCTTTGCAAGAATATGTCATGATGACGACACATTAGCAATCTCTATAAACTCCTGGGCCACATCCTAAATGATGGCAGCCAATTCTTGCATTAACAATGCTTGGAGTTTGTCAGAATTTGTGGGTTTTTGTTTATCCACCCACTTCTTGAGGATTGACCACAAGTTCTCAATAGGATTAATGTTTAGAGAGTTTCCTGGCCATGGACCAAAAAGTTTGATGTTTTGTTCGCTGAGCCAATTAGTTATTACTTTTGCCTTATAGCAAAGTGCTCTATCATGCTGGTAAAAGCATTTTCCATCACCAAACTGTTCTTGGATGGTTGGAAGAAGTTGCTCTCTGAGGATGTGTTGGTACTATGGTTGCTAATTGTAGGCACTTCCCTTAATCGATCATTGATTACATTGATCAAACATAGATTAATCGTAATTAAAATGTAACTTAAAACAAACTATAGAAATCTTATAGGAATCTTAGTTCCGGCAATATTATAGCCAAAACCGCAGTAAAATGTTACAGGTCTAAATGCTGTTCCTGATTATTCTAACGAGACAGTTCTTGTATTTAAAGTTACAATATGTAGTTTTCCAAAACAATAACAAAAGACGTACTTTGCATTAAAAAAGCAAACATCACTATAGCTATATTATATATATTTCTTAGTTGTGTACAGACATTATCTTAAATGTTTCCACCAATTTTCAAAACCAGAGAAATTTGTAATATAATTTTGTCTTCCATCAATGGCGTCATATAACCTTTGACGGCTGTAGTTGCTCTAAGTTCCAGGGAACCGCCAAACATAACGTGAATAAAGTTATAATATTTTTAACAAGACATTACTTTGTCAGTGAACATTTTTTCTGCCGGAGACGCTAGATTGGAAGGTTGTCATTGCCGACGATAACAAAACCCATGATCCCATGCTACTTCCCGACGTCATCCAAGTACATCTTTTGCTATTGTTTTAATTGAGAGACCCCTAGCGGCCAAAAAATAAATATTGTACATTTACCTTTTAAGCCATGTATAAACTACATGATTTTAGTGATGATATAGCTGTCCCAGGACACATTTCTTATGGTCTGCAACAAAACTCCCAGATCCACACCAAAACACTGCTCACTCCCATCACCGAAGTATGAGCAGTTCGGTGACGCATTTTGCTAGTCCTTGAGTTGTCCCAGACGCCCCCATTTTTTTCTGGCATGTTTGATATTTTCGCTTGTCATAAGGGTTTTTGTGTAACCCGTGTGGAGTTGTAGCC
>JACXGM010002418.1:0-47058 GCA_016801145.1 Umbra pygmaea
CTGTCCCCGTGCCAGTGTCTGCCCCTGTCCCCGTGCCAGTGTCTGCCCCTGTCCCCGTGCCAGTGTCTGCCCCTGTCCCCGTGCCAGTGTCTGCCCCTGTCCCAGTGCCAGTGTCTGCCCCTGTCCCAGTGCCAGTGTCTGCCCCTGTCCCAGTGCCAGTGTCTGCCCCTGTCCCAGTGCCAGTGTCTGCCCCTGTCCCCGTGTCTGTGTCTGTTTGTGCTGTGTGTTTGCAGATTCCTGTGTCTGCTGTGGTTCCGGTGCCTGGTCCGCCTTTGCCTCGGCTTCCGCTTCTCCCTTGCTTGGCCGGACCTCCGCCTGCCCGGACTCAGCCATCCGGTCCGCTGCTGTTGCCTCCTCCCTCCGGACCTCCATTGATTCTTCGTCCCTCCGGTCGACTGCTGCTGCCTCCGCCCTGCGGCCCGCCGTTGCTGCTTCGTCCTTCCGGCCCGTCGCTGCTGCCTCCATCTTCCGGACCTTCGTTGATTCTTCGTCCCTCCGGTCCGCTGCTGCTGCCTCCGCCCTCCGGCCCGCCATGGCTCCTTCCACCAGCCCGGTCTGCTTGTCTGCTTCACCCTGGTGTGCCTCCGCCGGCCTGGTTTCTGCCGCTGCGGTCTCCTGCCTGGGTCTTCTGCTACCTGGTGTCCTGTGGCGTGTTCACTATTTGGCGCCTCAGGAGCTGCGCCTTGGGGGGGGGGGGGGGTTCTGTAACGTTTCCCAGTTCTCCTTCCCAGAAAACAGCCACTTCCTTTGTTTATGTTGCTCAGAACTACAATTCCCATTCACCAGTTGTACTTCCTGTGGACTACAGCTTCCCTAGTCAGGTCTCCAAAGAACTACATTTCCCATACCCGGACACAATCAGCCTCATTCCATTTACCTGCTCTCACTCACTCTGTATTTAAGCCACACACATCCTTAGCCTCTTTGCGAGGTATTGTGAGTATTCTTTGATTCATTACTGAGTATTAGATTCTATATTGTTATTCCGGTTTGACCTTTGCATTGTGTTTTGATATTTCTGCCTTGGATTCTCCTTTGTGCTTTTGCCTTCGTTCGTATATTGTTATTCTGGCGTGACCCCTGCATTGTTTGGTTTATTCTTCTGCCTTGGATTCTTCTTGGTGCTTTTGCCTACCTTCTTGGATTACAGAATAAACATTGTTCTTTTTTACATTTTTGGAGTGAATCATTACAGCTGCACTGAAAGTAAAGGGGCTGAATAATTTTGCATGCCCAATTTTTCAGTTTTTTATTTGTTAAAAATGTTTGACATATCCAATAAATTTCGTTCCACTTTATGATTGTGTCCCACTTGTTGTTGATTCTTCACAAAAAATTACAGTTTCATATCTTCATGTTTGAAACCTGAAATGTGGCAAAGGTCAAAAAGTTCATCTTTTGACTGAGAAATTATAAAGTGTAGGCTCCTTCGCCAACCTTAAGAGAAGCATGCAATGATTGGCATTGTATAGAGCACTTATGGAATGGACACAATGGCATGATAGAGTAAAGGTTTAAAGGATTAGTATCACACACAGAATATTTAATGGATGCAAGGTTTAAAAATACCATGTTTTTTTCAAAAAAATAAACATTCCACCATAATACGAATCAAAAGAAAAGTCCATTCAATCATGGATGATGGCTAATGATAGCACAGCAAGTTATTCCAAAAAGAAAATATAAATCAATCAAAAACATTTGCAATCAAAAGCTGCCTTGCCTCAACCCCGGCAGCGTGCAGGGCAGCCCTCTGTGGAGGATGGAGGACCTCAACTTCTCCCTCTCCATCTTCCTCCTCATCCGCTTCCACCTCCTCCCCCTCAGGAATAGTTGTGCCTCCTCGCACAGCCATGGTATGGAGTATGGCCGTTGCCACCGTAACTGCGCAAGAGCTGTGAGGCTTCATGCGCAGTCCTCCTGCCGACTTGTGCAGGCACCGAAAGCGCAGCTTCCAGATTCCAATTACACACTCGACAACGTTGCATGTGCGAACGTGTGCAACATTGTAGGCTCTTTCTCCCATGACCTCGATGAAGCTCCCTGTAGCAAAAAACCTTAGCGCTGCAAGCAGCTGGACTTCAGGGCTTAAAGCAAAATTCTGCCACGTTAGCCTGGTAAGCGCAGGTCTGAGAAGGTCCAGCAGCTCCATAATGACTTGTCTTGGGAGGCAAACTTTTTTTAATATAGCCACGTCAGGCAAAATGTCAAAAGTTTTGCAGAATAAAACAATTGACATGGCCGCAGACTCGGAGTCATCTTTGATTCAATACAAGGACACGTTGGATCACTGCCATAGTTGGTCGCTTACTGGACACCACCATGCTTACCCATTTCTAGATATTAGCCATTTAGAGCCAAATTGTTTGCCAGACTTTAATTATCAAAAGTGATTGCCAATTTAAACGCTTTAATGACATTACGAAATAGCTTAGGCTAATTACCACATATTAGTTCTGATACCAAATTAAATCAATTTCATAAACAGGCCTGTATCCATTGCGAACATATTTTATTATTAATCTTAAAATGTCCATAAAATAATTGATTTCTAAAGACTGCTACACAGTGGGGGCGACTAGCGGCTTGGGCTCAAATAATGCTAAGAGAGAGCTTTTGAATGGTCCAGACCAACCTTACGAAAGTGTGACTTACAGAAGATATACTTAGCGTACAAACGTTTCGGGAACCGTGCCATGAGGTTAAGACAGAGGTTAAGGAATAGGTTAAGAACTACTTAGCGATAAGAACATTTTGGGGAACCGGGCCCTGATTATTAAAGCTGGTTCTTTACCCACCTTGTCAAATCCCTGCCATGATGAATTTGTTTTTGCGTGGCCCCAAATGGGTCCACATACAAGGACCTCATATCCTTGAGATACATAATCTATGGAAATGTAGTTACAAATTATCAGTGTTGGGCAAGCTAGTGTTATTGTACAAGCGCTATTCCTGAACACTGCCGACAGTATATTGTATTATGAGTACTCGATCTACAAGGGTAGAATCTAGACAAGAATCTAGACAAACAATGTTCTCGTATTGTGTGCGAGTTAAATATGATTGTTCGTAGCGGACAATGTGTTTAACTCTTTAGTCCATGATAATGTGGTTTATAACCAGTAGAATGCAGATTGTTTTGTATTGGGCATCACAGTCGTCCGTACTTAGTTCGACCAAGATTGGTCTAGGTTTATTATTTTCAATGTGTTCTTAAACTCAATTCAATAATGCAACTCTTTTGGTTATTGGTCTGCCTTCCTTCACCGCCAACAACAACAACATTACCAACACAGTTGTAAAGCTGCGTTCAGACCGATCGCGAATTGAGCGTGAAATTCGCTTCTATCGCGGCTAGTGGGATGCTTGAACAATTTAAATCCACTTGCGTGCCCAATGCGAATAGGACGCATGAATTAAGTGAGTGTTTGAAAGGAAATAGAGGAAGGGAGAGTGCCACCTGCTCAGGGGCGGTGCCAAGCATTTTCCCCCAATGAGACATAAAGAAATCACCATACTCTTAAAACTATAAATAAGGGACAGCACAATTAATAGTGTTAATATTGCTCTAACACATTTTGTGTCAAATGTTCTGCATTGTAAAAATGTAAGTACAAGGCTGGGTTCATCCGTTTTGGGAAGTTTTTAATTAAAATCTATGACCAGGTAAAGGACATTATAAATATCATACCATAAGGAATACATTTTACTCCTTGTTTTTAATTAATTAATGACTGTTTAGGTTTGAAGTCCCCTTACCCGGTCATTTTGGTGTTAATTGGTAGTGCTGGGGAGAGTGGAGGGCACATCCAGGTTGTCAATGCAGACTTCTAAATTCATAACAGCATGGCTCTATCAATTATATCTTCTTAATCTGACATCCTCTGCTAATTGAGGATGTATTCATAGAGAAACTTGTGAAGTTGGAAAAAGAAGTCTGCATTATTATTTCGACAATTTGAATGCCACATTGCAGACCAAACTGAGATCATGAATACGAAAGCTGGCATTCTCCTTGTTGGCAGAGAAATGTTTGGAAACCATGGAGCTGGCATTTGTTACAAAATGTTATGGACTAAAAGCAATTGAACTTCTCTATTTATGAGTTTTCAATGTGACACAAACGTATCTTTTGCAAAGCGGGACATGTCCATATACTCGCACTCTACCTCAACACTGCTCAGTGAGCTGCCTGATGAGCGAGATAGTAAAATAATTAGACCTACTTCAAGCGATTTAGGTATAAGATAGACACATTATAGACATATTTTAGATTTTTCCCCATTCGCCTGTGAAAGTTGGAAAGCTCAGCCTTCCTGTCTGATCTCTGACTCCTACTTGTGATCATCCATTCCACAAAGACAAATGTGCCATTTCTTTGTTCAGGTTATTACTGTAGAATAATCTGTAATTTATTTTTGTTTTTATGATAAATGGAACCAGCCTCCAAAAGTAATTCACCTGTTCTGTGATTTTTTTCTAACCAACACTGTCCAAAAACCATGTTCTTATACACTAAAGTTGGTTGTCTTTACATTAGAATAATAATGTTTCATATAATATAGATTTAGATATGGAATGAATAGCATGCAATACAAAATGAATATATGTCTCATATATTGAAATTAAGTTATGTCATAAAAGATTTGCTTTGTTGTGCATTTCAACCACACCATTCATATTAGTCATATTACAAAATAATTTATTGAGGCCAAACAATAAATAAAAAATGTACAACATGAAAAATGTACAATATGTACAAACTATTTACTACTCACTGCCCATATCAGCCATTCCTCCACATGAATGAATGTTGAATAAATCCGGGAGTTCATATCATATCACATGATATCATGGGTCAGCAGCAAGCAACGTCACTTCATCATGTGATGGCAACAAGCAGGCTCCTGATTGGTTAACGCAGCACGAACAGACACAAAAGTCCAGATTTTTTAACTCGGGGGTCAGACGCCAATTGGCTTCAAACGTGTGAATGCACAATGTGCACCAAATGAAATCACTTGCGAGTAATTCCTACAGTATACATAACGCACCTGGCGCCGGGATTTCGAGCGTGCGAGCCAAAGCGGAAACAGGAAGCATGGACGAGTTCGAGTGCACAGTAAACGATCCCTAATAACACAGTTAATGATTCATAATAAAACTGTAAATGGTTCATTACCGCACAGTTAGGATAATCTAAGCCACTGTTGACATTAACGTCAATGCTGCTGCCAGTTCTGCCATCATTTACCTTTTTCTTCTTCTTCTAGTCCGTGAAAATATCAAAGTCTGTAGCCTCTCCTTAGTTGCGACACCAGTATTCAGGAGAAGACTGCAACTTGTGTCGCGAGCACCACGCATGAGTATAAATGGTTACGGCACTCCCATGACATGATTTTGGCGCGCGCCAGGTCAGGAATCTGTAGTATACAGTGTGCTTAACGCGTGTCAAGTCACGTTGAGAACCTCAATTCGCCTCTTTGGTGCGAACTGGATGCGCGAATGAGGCGGAATTGGTTCCTTTGCACCGCGCTAAACGTGTCCATTGTGCCGCAAAATCTCCAGACGTGCGTAAACGCCTCTTTACATTGACTTGACATGGAAATCACTCGCTCCAGACGCTCAATTCGCGTAGCATTGAATGTAGCATTACACTCAAAAAAATTGTACTCATCATTCATTGTACAAATGTTAGCAGCTACAACCAGAATCTATGTTTGTTAATAGAGTCGGAGCACCACCGGTTTCAGAACATTGTGGGTGTTGTCCTGAATTCCAAGAGCTGAAGGTGTTAAAACAGTTAACAGCATTTAGTTCAAATTTTATTGGCCATATCCTTGAGTCTGTCTACGTAATGTAGCGATATATCCATTGTGTCAAGATGTGGAGTTAAGGAAATGGTAGAGAATGAGGCATATATTATAGGTTATGGCTAAACCGTTTCTATTAAAATACTCCTTATGCCTCCAGTATTAGGCTATATGAAAAAGGTTGACTCTGTCAATGGTTTGCACTTTGTCAAACATTTATATATTTCTCCTGAGAAACATTTGAAGAGTTCACAAAAGGTGCATCCTGTTATAATCTATATATATTTTTTTCACCTGTTACATATGATTTTTTAAATTATTTTTCAGAATATATGAATACTATATGTGTTACGGTCCACAAAGGCTGGAGACAAGAGCACGATCGAACACGTAGTTTTAATGAATACAAAAGCAAATGCGAGTACAAGGACCACAAACAGGTTCAATAATCGACAAAACCACTTCCTTTCCAACGGGTCTTATAGCCCACTAATTACAAATGATAGACAGCTGCCGCAGTATACACCTGCGTGCGTAATTACCGCCCATAGAGAGGGCCAGCATAACCAAACATAGAGAAGGCTAGAACTAACAGAAGCATAACCAAGGACGGGTCCTAATACTCCGGGGAATGCGACCGATGAAAGGGGGAAGGAGGAGGCAACAGTACCCCCCCCCTGATGAGCGGCTCCAGCCGCGGAAGGAGGGAGAGAGCGCGGATGCCCCCGTGGACGGGAGTGCGCCCGATGGAACTCAACCCGCAGGGAGGGGTCCAGGATGTCGCGGGATGGGACCCAACTCCTCTCCTCGGGCCCGTAGCCCTCCCAGTCCACCAAGTAGAACAGACGGCCGTTGATCCGCTTGGAGTCCAGGAGGGCCTTGACGGAATAAGCAGTGTCGCCGTCGATGGTGAGCGGAGGAGGAGGGGCAACAGACGGCACGCTAGTGTCCAGGGGACCCGGAACCACCGGCCTAAGGAGAGACACATGAAAGGTAGGTGAGAGACGGTAATGAGAAGGTAAACGTACAGTATAAGCTACCTCATTGACCCTACGGAGGATGGGAAAGGGTCCAATGTATCTCGGAGCAAGTTTCCTGCAATGCGTATGAAGACGCATGTCACGGGTGGAGACCCACACCTGATCCCCGGGTTGGAAGGCGGGAGCCGCTGCACGATGTCGATCCGCCTGTAGCCGAGCTCGTCGAACAGCCCGTTGAAGCCGTGTGTGTGCTGCCTCCCAGATCTCCTCGGCATGTTTAAACCACTCATCGACGGCTGGGATGCGCGTGTCGCTGGGGTGCCAGGGCGCTAAGGGTGGTTGGAATCCCAAGACGCACTGGAACGGCGTCAGACCCGTGGCGGAGCGTCAAAGGGAATTCTGCGCGTACTCTGCCCAGGGTAGAACCTCGGACCACTTCTCCGGCTTGTGGGAGCAGTACGTTCTGAGGAAACGTCCGATCTCCTGGTTGGTCCGTTCGGCTTGACCGTTGGATTGAGGATGGTACCCCGAGGTAAGGCTGACGGAGACCCCCAACCTCTCCATGAACGTCCTCCAAACCCTCGATGTGAATTGAGGGCCCCGGTCCGACACTATGTCCTCAGGGATGCCGTAAGACCTGAAGACATGCTGGAAGAGGGCCTCAGCGGTTTGGAGGGCTGTGGGAATCCCCTTACATGCAATCAATTTGCAGAATTTAGAAAACCGGTCGACCACAACCAGAACAGTGGTGCAGCCCTGGGAGGCGGGCAGATCGGTTATGTAGTCGATACATATGTGTGACCAGGGCCTCTGTGGTATGGGTAAGGGCTTAAGCTTACCGTAGGGCAAGTGTCTGGGACTGGTGTTCTGCGCACAGGAGGAACAGGAAGAAACATAGCGTCGTACCTCCACGGCCATGTGGGGCCACCAATACTTCTCCTGCAGGTTTTGCAGGGTGCGAGATATCCCGACGTGTCCAGATGTCAACAAGCCGTGGGCCCAAAACAGCAGCCGGTCCCTGAAATCAGGAGGAACAAACAGACGGCCTGTAGGGCAATCAGGTGGAGATGGTTGGTGTACCTGTTCAGCACGGATCTCGTCATCCACTGTCCATTGGATAGGCGCAATGATTCTAGCAGGGGGTATGATGGGTTCCTCCAGCCTCCGGTCCTCCTCAGTGGCGTACATCCGAGACAGGGCGTCGGCCTTGGTGTTTTTCGTCCCGGGTCGGTACGTCAAGTGGAAGTCGAAGCGGGTCATGAACATCGCCCACCGGGCTTGTCTAGGGTTCAGCCGTCGCGCCGCTCTCAGGTACTCCAGGTTCCTATGGTCCGTCAGTACCACGAACGGGTGCTTGGCCCCCTCCAGACAGTGTCGCCACCGTTTAAGTGCCTCCACCACGGCCAGGAGCTCCCGATCCCCGACGTCATAACGCCTCTCCGCAGGGGTCAGCTTCCTTGAATGGAAGGCACAAGGAAACATTTTGGCTGGATTACCTTGCCTTTGTGAGAGGATCGCTCCAAGGCCCACCTCCAACGCATCCACTTCCACGATAAACGGCAGGTCCGCGTCCGGGTGTTTTAGGATCGGAGCTGTGGTGAAACGGTCCTTCAATGCCCGGAAGGCCTCCTCCGCTTCGGCACTCCAGGATAGGCGTACAGGACCTCCTCGCAGCTGGGCCGTGAGAGGGGCTGCGACGGTGCTGTAGAAATTGGCGAAACCCAAGAATCTTTGCAGCTCTTTGACCGTAGTTGGTGTAGGCCAGGAGCGCACTGCTTCCACTTTCTCCACCTCCATCTCGATGCTGGCCTCCGTGATTTGATACCCCAGGAAGGAGATTGACTTCTGGTGAAAAACACATTTTTCAGCCTTTGCGTAAAGGTGATGCTGTTGTAGTCGTTTTAGTACCTCTCTGACATGGTGGATGTGGGTTTGATAAGTGGGTGAATAAATCAGTATGTCGTCGATGTAAACCATAACACTCTTACCTATCAAATCCCGAAAGATGTTATTAACGAATGCCTGGAATCCCGATGGAGCGTTGGACAGCCCGTACGGCATGACTAGGTATTCATAATGCCCCGAGGTCGTGCTGAAAGCGGTTTTCCACTCATCCCCCTCCTTAATGCGCACCAGGTTATAGGCGCTCCGCAGATCCAACTTAGTAAAAACTCTGGCACCATGCATAGTCTCCAATGCGGAATGACGGATGGGTAAGGGGTACCTGTATTTCCTCGTGACTTGGTTGAGAGCTCGATAGTTGATGCAGGGCCAGAGTCCACCATCCTTCTTCTTCACGAAGAAGAAACTAGATGAGACAGGAGAGGTGGAGTGCCGGATATGCCCATGCCTGAGGGACTCGGTGATGTAAGTTTTCATAGAGGCGGTCTCCGCGCAGGAAAGGGGGTAGACATGACTCCGAGGCAGGGAAACGTCGGGCAGCAGGTCGATGGCGCAGTCACCAGTGCGATGAGGAGGCAGGCAGGTGGCCCTTTTTTCCGAGAAGACCTCCAGCATGTCCTGGTATTCACGGGGTACAACAGAACGGTTAGACTGGGAAGCGTTAGGGCTTTCTATAGAGGTAGTGAAGACCCTCTGACTACCGCACTCCTCCTTGCACTCCGAGGACCACTCCTTGACACGTCTCTCTCTCCAAGAGATGACAGGATCATGCCGTACTAGCCACTGCATGCCTAATACAACTGGATGGGTAGGAGAGGTGATGATCATAAAACATACGCTCTCTACGTGTTGCGTGCCCGTTGCCATGACGATGGGCTTGGTGACATGCATGATCTTACCGCTACCTATGGGTCTCCCATCCACGGCAAAAACGGGAATAGGAACCTCCAACGGCTGGCTAGCACGTTGATCTTTTTCGCCGTCTCCTGATCCATAAAGTTCCCGGCCGCTCCGGAATCCACTAATGCTGCCAGCGGACCTATAGACGGGTACTCCACCAACACTATATCAAGTAGCATAGTATACTTGGACAGGTGTAAACTTGAAAGAGAGGTGCCTACCTTAGTGTCAGGTGTCGATGGTCTCCGAGGCCGGCGCGGGACCCCCTGGATGTTGGGACACTGTGCCAGAACGTGCCCCCCTCCACCGCAGTACAGACATAGCCCGAGACGAAGACGTCTACTCCTCTCTGTGGGATGAAGCCGTGTCGTGTCCATCTCCATCGCCTCTCCGCCGGAGGACGGAAAAGGAGGCAGGATGGAGCACCCAGCAGGTGAACGGCGAGTGCGTAAGAGGCGGTCCACCCGGACAGCCATGGCGATGAGTTGATCGAGGTCTGCCTCGTCGTCCCTGCATGCCAGTTCCATCTTAACGTCCTCATTCAGCCCCTCTCGGAAGAGTGTAATGAGGGCGTTCTCGTTCCAGCCACTAGACGTAGCCAGCGTCCGGAATTTCACTGCGTAGTCCGCTATAGAGCAACCTCCTTGCCGTAACCACAGAAGGCGCTCCCCGTGCTCCCTGCCCTCCGCAGGATGGTCGAACACCTCCTGGAATAAGGCGGTGAACATGTTGTAATCCTCAGTGGCCTGACCCCCTCGTTCCCAGAGAGCGGTAGCCCACTCCAAGGCCCTCCCCGTAAGAACGGAGATGATAGTGGCTATCTGGGCTCTTCCTGATACTTGCGGACCAGCTCGGTGCGCAAAGTAAAGCCCGCACTGCAGTAAAAAGCCCCGACAGCGGTCAGGGCTGCCGTCATATCGCTCCGGGAGCGAAAGGGCTATTCCACCATCAGCAGAGGAAGAGGAGGCGGTTGGCTCGTCTACGGCACCCGGTGTCGGTGCGGGACCCCGGGTAGCATCCTGGGCTCGAAGCCGCTGAAGGACTTCTTATTTCTGTTACGGTCCACAAAGGCTGGAGACAAGAGCACGATCGAACACGTAGTTTTAATGAATACAAAAGCAAATGCGAGTACAAGGACCACAAACAGGTTCAATAATCGTCAAAACCACTTCCTTTCCAACGGGTCTTATAGCCCACTAATTACAAATGATAGACAGCTGCCGCAGTATACACCTGCGTGCGTAATTACCGCCCATAGAGAGGGCCAGCATAACCAAACATAGAGAAGGCTAGAACTAACAGAAGCATAACCAAGGACGGGTCCTAATACTCCGGGGAATGCGACCGATGAAAGGGGGAAGGAGGAGGCCGAGGCGCAACAATATGATACTGTATGTCTAATTGAAAAAACCTTTGTAATGCATCTTTCAAATAGATATAGGGTGATCATAGTCAAGCAAAATCGATATTTTTTTATAATATTTAGCAATCAGACAATATTTCATTTAATTACTTTTTTAATGTCCTTTATTTGTACATTACATGCTAATGTTGATTGTTGTTGTTTGTTTTTGTTTTTCACAAATCATGTCATTATATCTAAACTGTATTTATTATCTTCATAGAAATTGTCATGGCATCAACAAAGTTTGTCAGAGACACTTTAACGAAGTGGAACCTCAGTAAATTCATACAAAATTTTGAAGGTGAACATTTTTTATTATTTAGTCTATGATTATACAGTCGTATGCAAAGGTTTAGGCACCCCTGAAAATTTCCATGATTTTCATTTATAAATAATTGGGTGTTTGGATCAGCAATTGTATTTTGATCTATCAAATAACTGAAGGGACAGTAATATTTCGGTAGTGTAATGAGGTTCATTGGATTAACAGAAAATGTGCAATATGCATCAAAACAAAATTAGACAGGTGCCTAAATTTGTGCACCCATGTCATTTTGTTGGTTTACCCATGTCATTTTGTTGAATACCTGTACCTACCTAGCTCTGATTAATTGGAACCCACAATTGGTTTGGTGAGCTCACTAAGCCTTGAACTTCATAGACAGGTGCATCCAATCGTGAGAAAAGGTATTTAAGGTGGCCGATTGCAAGTTGATGTTCTCTTTGATCTCAAAACAACTTTCAAATGACCTGAAAACAAAAATTGTTCAACATTATGGTTTAGGGGATGGCTACAAAAAGCTATCACAGAGTTTTAAGCTGTCGGTGTCCACTGTGAGGAACATAGTGAGGAAATGGAAGACAACCGGCACAGTTCTTGTTAAGGCCAGAAGTGGCAGGCCAAGTAGAATATCGGAGAGGCAAAGGCAATGGATGGTGAGAACGGTCAAAAACAGCCCACAGACCACCTCCAAAGACCTACAAGATGATCTTGCTACAGATGGTGTCACTGTGCATCTTTCAACAATTCAGCGCACTTTTCACAAGGGGAAGCTGTACGGGAGAGTGATACGGAAGAAGCCTTTTCTGCACACACGCCACAAACAGAGTCACTTGAGGTATGCAAATGAATATTTGGACAAGCCAGCTTCATTTTGGAAGAAGGTGCTGTGGACTGATGAAACAAAGATGGAGATATTTGGTCATAACAAGGGGCGTTATGCATGGCGGCAAAAGAACACGGCGTTCCAAGACAAACACTTGTTACTCCACTAATATTTGGTGGAGGTTCCATCATGCAGTGGGGCTGTGTGGCCAGTGCCAGCACTGGGAATGTTGTTAAAGTTGAGGGTTGCATGGACTTCACTCAATATCAGCAGATACTTGAGAATAATGTAGAGGAATCACAAAGCTGAAGTTACGCCGGGGCTGGATATTTCAACAAGACAACAACCCAAAACACTGCTCAAAACCTACTCTGGCATTTATGTAGAGGAACAAGTACAATGTTCTGGAATGGTCATCCCAGTCCCCAGACCTGAATATCATTGAAAATCTGTGAGGTGATTTAAAGTGGGCTGTCCATGCTTGGCAGCCATTAAACCTAACTGAACTGGAGATGTTTTGTGAGGAGGAATGGTCCAAAATACCTTCATACAGAATCCAGACATTAATTGCAGGCTATAGGAAGCGTCTAAAGGCTGTTATTTCTGCTGAAGGAGGCTTAACTAATATTGATGTGATATTTCTGTTGGGGTGCCCAGATTTATGCGCCGGTCTAATTTCATTTTGATGCATATTGGCCATGTTCTGTTCATCCAATAAACCTAATTTCACTACTGAGTCTATTAGATGGATCAGCAGTTTCATTTTGATCTAAACACCCAATTGTTTATTGTTTATATATGAAAATCATGGAAATGTCAGCGGTGCCTAAAGTTTTGCATATGACTGTACATGTTATTTTACATTGTAAAGTGTTTATACTAATTATTGTTAACAATAATTAATTTATTTTATTGGAATTTATTATTAGTGTATTGTCATCTCAAGTGAAACAGGTTTACTTGTTAATTTTGTGTTTTTTATGCACTGTATATTTCCTGAATTGCAGATGAAGAAATAAATGAAGAAGGTTTCCTCTTACTTACAGAGAAAAATATCGAACAATTAATCCCAAAAATGGGACCAAGGACAATATTTACAAAGAAACACAAAGAATTGGTAAAGGTACAGTATAGATAATATAATGTAAAGAGTAATTCAAGTACTGGTTATGGCCTGGATTTTTTTTGAAAGACTGTTCATCTTATTGGCCTTAAAACAACGGAATATGTATTTTTTATTGCAGAAACAACAGACACTCAGCAATGATGATGAGAACATTCAAGTGGCTACATCGTCATTAGCCTCCATTATTAAGGTATTTTTCTACCAGTGGCATGTTTCCTTGAAATCGACATGTGAAAAATATGCAATGCGATATCAGCTATTAAACATTTTTTTCTAAGTGTTTAAGTATATTATTCTAATCTAAAGTTTGATTTGCAATTTTCCTTAGTTGTACCACAAAACTGTTTTAATTTAAAAAACAAATGTTCCAACAATAGTCTTGGCACCTGCGTTCTAACCAGCAGCTTGCAAATAAGATATTAATCGGATACCTTACAAGTAGGGATTACCATGATGAAGACAGAGATATATGGCTGCCAACAAATGAAATTGTATCATAATGCCACCAGAATAAGGTAGACAGTTGTCAGATAATTTACAGTTGGACACAGAAATAAGCTATGCGTTCAGTTGACCCTATTAGTAATACTGTAGTCTCAGGTAAGTCACATTGCTAGATTGCCTGCCCCAAGTGTAGGTCTACATGGTCTTAAATAGGGTACAATGCTAGGGCAACAGGATGCACCCCTACCCCGTTCAAAATGCAGTTACATTCTTAAAGGTCAAAGTGACTGATGCAGTTAAAATGATCTGTTATCTATGGCTAGTAGATACAGTGCATCGGGAAAGTATTCACAGCACTTCAATTTTTCCACATTTTGTTATGTTTCACCTTATTCTGAAATCGATGAAATCTATTATTTTCCTAAAGATTCTACAAACAATACCTCATAATGACAATGTGAAGAAAGTGTGTTTGAAATCTTAGCAAATTTATTAAAAATAAAAAAGAATGCATACATAAGTATCTACAGCCAACAGCCTGTGGAAAATGCCAGAAATCCTAGTGTTGTAAGGACTTGAAGTGGGACTGGGACGGCGTGGTTTCTCCGAGTGCTCCTCTGTAACGCTGGGCCCAAAAGAGCGCAAGAGGTCCAAAAGGATGGCCTGAGGAAGTCGGAACCGGCTCTGAAGCCACTCGTCCTCGTTTGCCAGCAAGTCTTCTTGCTGTCTGAAGATGCATTCTCTCCGAATCCTTCCATTTGCCACATTTTCAAACAGCGCAAGATCATCCATTGTGTGTCATTACGCATTGTGATGGCATGGCTTTTTATAACCATCCATTTGATTGAAGCTACAGATGTCGGTATTAAAGGTATAATTTGTAGTTTTCCAAAACAAGAACAAAAGACGTACTTTACATTAATAAATTATGCCTAGGAGGTCTACAGACAATTCCTTGGACTTCATGGCTTGGTTTGTGCTCTGATATAACTGTGGGACCTTATACAGACAGGAGTGTACCTTGCCAAATCATGTCCAATAAACTGAGTTTACCACAGGTGAACTCCAATTAGGTTGTGGAAACATCAAGGATGATTAGTGGAAAAAGGATGCCCCTGAGTGTCATAGCAAAGTCTACATGCTTTTTTTATTGTATTATTGAGATTTCAAACACTTCTTTCACATTGTCATTATGGGGTATTGTTTGTAGAAATTTTAGGGAAATAATGAATTTCATCCATTTCACAATAAGGGTGTGACATAAAATGTGAAAAAAGTTAAGTGCTGTGAATACTTTCCGGATGCACTGTACATAAAGAAGTTCCCAGAGGATACTTCCTGGGGGAGGTGACCCTGGGTTCAACATAATGGCACTCAAATAAATAACCTACAATATCTCATTACAGAATTTCTAATATGATTGAAATACAGTTACTACTTATAAGCTATATTCATTTCATGTTGCATCAAGCTTTTCGGTGTGGACTTTTACCATCATTAACCTGATAAACTGCATGATTTCTGAAGTTGAAGTGGGCTTAACACTGAACACAATTGTCCAGAAACTCATTTATGTTACTACACTGTTTTCATATAAATTTTTGTTTATTAAGGCATTTCTAACATTTCATATAACATTACAGTCACAAAAAGATTCAGTTAAAATCTATTATTTGAATACAACTGTACTAATACTACTATACTTGCGTAAAAGTATGTATGTTAACATGGCTATTACAGTAACAATTGTGGTGTTTGTGTTGTAGGTTTTGTAAAATATTATATTAACCATGATGATTACATGTTTTGTCAGATCATGCCCTCAACCAGTATGGAACCCCTTTCTCCAGGTAAAAAACACAGATGTTTTAGATTTAAGATTTTTAAATGGTTTTGCCTCAGCTGTCTAATATATTATACGGAAATTGGCTTCAATACGCATTTAGAAACATATGTACAACATATGACAGAAGTCTAATTTAACTCTACTGTTTACAAAATAAATTAGGATAATATATGGTATGTTGCAAAAATCACATTCCAGGTATGGGACTCAGTTTAGGTTGTTGTTTCTGAATCATTAAAAATGTTATGCAAAATCATCTATTTATTTTAAAGCACATAAACTCACTTATGGATGATATTAACAAGATACATGATACAATTCTAACATGAGTGCTATGACTTTTTAGTAGCATTTTAATTATTAACTCATCACATGATATTTACACTGGTGTAACTCTTGTTCAGTGAATATTCATAACCATCGGTCCTGGATGGCTGGAAACCTTTTGGGTTTCATCAAGAACAAAACATAAAATAGTTTTGTCCCTCCAGGTTTAGACATGATTAGCCCTGCCCTACATGTGTACACAGATTTATGTAGAGTCCACTAATATTTACATCCTGTAACGATGACTAGGACAGGCGAATAATACAATGGGTATTATTTATTGACACTCAGTATACCAATTAACAATAGTCAGGCAGAAACAGGTCGGTACACAATGGAAGCAGAAGAACAGAATCGCACAGGCAAGGTAGGTAGGTAAATAGACAGGCAGGTAGACGGTACACTTGATAACTCAACTGGAAGTACAAACTCAGAATTCAGAGGCGTCAAGGGCAGGCAAGGTATCGATACACAGAAATCCATAGGCAGCAGTACAAGGGGGCAAATCCAGAGAGAAAAAACAAGGTCAGAGTAAACAGGTCGTACCAGTATAGACAAAATGTATAATGCTCAGTATGCAGATTAACAACAATACCTCACAAGGGATAAAATTAATTACCAAGCCTATATGTATACAAAATGGCTAAATCATAGCTGAACAATATTCTGGTGATTGATGGATCCTGAGAGCAGCAGTCACACATCCTTGGAAAATATCAGCAAAACAGTTTGTGACAACTGGCCTTTAAGCTATACATTTTAATTATATAAAAAAATATATCGAATATGTGTGCCACATTTTTATACGTGTGCCACATTTTCTGCTGCCCCTTCTTTTAATACTTTGTGCAACCTCATTTTGCCTCCATGGTAAATGGATAGCATTTATATAGCACTTTTTCTAACCAACAAAGGCCACCAAAGCGCTCTAGAGTTCCTCACATTCACTCATTCATTCATTCACTCACCAACGGCAGTGTCAGCCATGTAAGGCTCCAGCCAGCTCTTCGGGAGCAGATGGGGTTGGGTGTCTTGCTCACGGACACCTCGACATTTGGTCAGGAGGAACCGGGGATCAAACCACCAACCTTGCAGTTGCTAGACAACCTACTTGACCCACTGAGCCACTGTCTAAAGAGTATCTCTGAGGTCCACACGAGCCCTCTTCTCATCTCTATGGGTTTTAGGCAATTTTTTGGTTACACTTTATTTGGATAATCAAGAATACTATCTATAGATGCTCTAGAGATATGTATACTATACCAAACTATCTGTAAACACATTTTATGATTGCTAAGTTTGTCATGATGTGATGGTGTAGTGTAGAGAAGAGGACGCAGGCAGACAGAGTGGTGAATGTAAATGCTGGTTGATTTATTTAGGTTGGTCCGGTAAACAGTGCTAGCAGGTTGCAGGGTACAATCTTGTCGATATGCATTGTACGAGAACACTGAGAAATAGTCTATGTGCTCTTTCAGCGGCACGGTACGCTGGCTGGCTAACACTCACAATATATATATATTCCTGTTAACGTACAGGGAAACTAGTACTAGTAGAACTAGTCCCGGACTGATCTCCCAAATCTAACAGCACTTGACACTGACAGTAGTCAATAATCCACACCTCTTACCTAGTCAGGTTTGTATATATACTAGAACATAACTGAACTAACAGGACACGCTGTTCCTGATATGTAATCAACCCAATCTACTCAATACAGCGTTACGTGACCTGACTCCATTTCCCAGCAACCCCGGCTAGGGAAGAGGTGTGGTAAACCCCTAAAGGGAGGATTGTCATATTACAGTTTTTTCCGATTGCTAAAACACTAAACGTGAATGCTCATAACAAAGCGTCGAAACCGTAACGTTTGCATGCATGTGGTACACTCAGGCACCAAATGAATAAACACAATGTCGGCATGGCACTGTAAACAATTCTGTAACACATGGTGCAAAACTCTACACACATCGTGCATGTGTTACACACTTTGGCCAATGATGAAACACTCTGCAGTCAGCACGTCCATTCAATAGTTAAAACACATGACATTAGCAACAATGTCGCACAAATCGTAAAACACTTAACCTGTAACTGAACACCAATCAGTCACTATATATAATTCAGGTATGAGCACCTGTCGTGAGACAATCGTGAATATGGAGGCTGAAGGACCAAGGGGAAGGAGAAGATGAGGAAGAGACAGGAAGAGGCAGAGGAGAACGAGGAAGAGACGGGGAGGGAAGAGGGAGAGAAGATAGAGGAAGAGACTCTGGTAAAAACCAGACATCGGGACTGAAACATCATCATGAATGCCATCAAGGGGCCATCAACAATGTCGCCGGGCAGTGCGGGGGCAACATCACCATGTGTGCAGCCATTAGTGGTCAAGGGGTCCTCCATCACCATGCCAGCCTGGGTCCCTACAACACTGCACACATACTGACATTTCGTCATGCACTACATGCCGCAGTAACATAGGACCAACCAGGGCAGCCCATGTTCGTTGTCATCTGGGATAATGTCAGTTTCCACCGGGCTGCTCTGGTCCAGGACTAGTTCGCCAACCATGACCATTTCATGGTTCTGTACCTGCCCCCTTATTTCCCGGTCCTCAACCTGATAGGTAAATTATTTTCAGCTTGGCGGTGGAAGGTCTATGACTGCCTACACATGCACGAGTGCCGCTCCTGCGAGCAATGGAGGAGGCAAGCGGAGACATCGAGGTGGGCTCGATCCACGGGTGGATACGCCACGCCCGGCGATATTTTCCCGTTGCCTGGCAAGGGAGAACATCGCCCGTGATGTGGACGAGGTGACGTGGCCCGACCCCAATTGACGGAGTGATCCCTGAGTTGTAATGGGAGTTGTTTTACTACATGTACAATGTATCACTGAGGCTTGGTTTCGGGAATAAAAACGGTTTAAAAACTACAAATGACAGAAGTGTCTTGAGTAAAGTTGACCAGTGTGTTGTGTCTGTTTGACTGTTTATTGTTCATGTGCTTGTGTGTTATCTATCGATCTGAAGAGGGCCTTTTGAAGTCAGAGTGTTACGTTTTGATTGCAGAATGGCAGTTTTGATTGCAGAATGGCAGTTTTGACATGGCACTTCAATGTTAATCTTCAAGTGTTGTGTAAAGCATTCTTGTGTGTTGAGTTTTGATACAATGAGCCAAATTATGCATTTTGTGTGTTAGCAATTGTAAAAAACTGTAAGAAAATACAGATTCTATTTTTTTCCAGTGAAAAGAAGAGTTGATATGGACGATGTAACCAATCAACCAAAGAAGAAAAAATATTGTACTGCATCCGGATCGACTGTTTCACTTGGTAGGTAGATCTCTCTAACCAATCAATTACATTTTTTAAATAAACATTTATATCAAAGTGTTTTCACAACAAATACCTAGTCTAAAAACCACACAGGGCAAGCAATACAGTGTTGAAGCACATTTGGACAGAACTGTTATTGAGCTTTATTTCACCATTGTTGTATATTATACTAATATAAAAACAACCTTTATTTACAAAGTTGATGTGGCTGAACGCATAGTGAGTGCAAGACCACAATTAGGTACACGTGAGTTACAAAACAACAACAAAGAAAGTAAAACATCAACAGTAAAGATGTCTTGTCTAATCTTCTCAGTAAATAGTGATACGTACTGCGGTTGACAAAAGGGGGAGTTTTATAAAACACAAGTACACTTTTTGGCCACCAGGTAGCATCAGTGTGCACAAGCTGTTATTCCAAAACTATCATTTTAGATATTACTGTAATGAAAGAGACATCACATTTTGAGAAGCTAACCAAAAATCGTTTTTAAACATACAAATGTCACACGATAAAGAGGTGCTTTTCGTACTGCGGCACCAATCGATGCATTTAGGGTGCTAGATCAGGAAATTGCTGTTCTAATGCTTCATAGAGATACGTTTTTTGGGGACATAGACTGATATTAAATGTAATTGTATTATTATACACAGTAGAATACCTTTTTACAGTTTTTACCGATTGCTAAAACACTAAAAGTGAATGCTCAGACCAAAGCGTCAAAACTGTAACATTTGCATGCATTTGGTACACTCAGACACCAAATGAATAAACACAATGTCGGCATGGCACCGTAAACAATTCTGTAACACACGGTGCAAAACACTACACACATTGTGCATGTGTTACACACATTGACCAATGATGAAACACTCTGCAGTCAGCACGTCCATTCAATAGTTAAAACACACACGACATTAGCAACACCCCCGCACACACAGTAAAAAACTTAACCGGTAATTGAACACAAATAAGTCATTATAGGCTACATATAATTCCGGTATAAGCACCTGTTGTGAAACAATCGCAAATATGGAGGCTGAAGAACCAAGGGGAAGGAAAAGATGAGGAAGAGATGGGAAGAGGGAGAGGAGAACGAGACGGGTGAAGAGGGAGAGGAGATAGAGGAAGAGACTGGTAAAAAACAGATATCGTCACTGAAACATCATCGGCCAAAGGGCCATCGAGAACGTCGCCGGGCAGTGCGGGGCCAACATCACCATGTGTGCCGCCATTAGTAGTCAGAAGGTCACCATGCCACCCTGGGTCCCTATAGAACACTGCACACATACTGACATTTCTGCATGCACTACATGCTGCGGTCACATAGGTCGGACCAGGGCAGCCCACGTTCGTTGTCATCTGGGATAATGTCAGTTTCCACCAAGCTGCTCTGTTCTGGGACTGGTTCGCCAACTAAAACCATTGCACGGTGCTGAACCTGCCCCCTTATTCCCTGTTCCTCAATCCGATCAAGGAATTATTTTCGGCATGGCAGTGGAAGGTCTATGACCGCCTACCACATGCATGCATGCCGCTCCTGGGAGCAATGGAGGAGGCATGCAGAGACATCGAGGTGGGGTCAATCCACGGGTGGATACGCCACGTCCGGCAATATTTTCCCCGTTGCCTGGCGAGGGAGAACATCGCCTGTGATGTGGACGAGGTGATGTGGCCCGACTTCAATAGATGGCGTAATCTCTGACTTGTAATGGGAGTTTTTGTGCTACCTGTATACAATGTATCACTGAGGCTTGGTTACGGGAATAAAGTTGACCGGTGTGTTGTGTCTGTTTGACTGTTTATTGTTCATGTGCATGTGTGTTCCCTATCGATCTGAAGACGGCCTTTTGAAGTCAGAGTGTTAAGTTTTGATTGCAGAATGGCAGTTTTGACATGGCAGTTAGATGTTAATCTCCGAGTGTTAGGTAAAGAATTCTTGTGTGTTGAGTTTTGACATGATGAGCCAAATTTAGCATTTTGTGTGTTAGCAATTGGGATAAACTGTAATTTAAATAACACCTTGTTTGTTTTAAAACGCCTTTAGGAAAGCAAATAAATATTGTAGACTACTGCGTCTGCATTCTCCAATCAGAATGTGTGCCTGAATCTTTTGTGAAACATTTTAACTATTTACACAGTATATCAAAGAACAGTTTTATTTTGCGGGACAAAAATGTATAACAAACAATGTTTTTAAGTCGTCATACAATATTGTAACCTCTGAAAGCCGCTCCCTAAAAAGAGGAGGCAGAATTCATTTGATTGGTGTATTCAATACTTAGGGCAGACCTCACATTAAGTTTAATTTTGATTTCTATATATCTATAGATATATCTATATATCTATAGATATATATACAGGTCCTTCTAAAAAAATTAGCATATTGTGATAAAGTTCATTATTTTCCATAATGTAATGATAAAAATTAAACTTTCATATATTTTAGAATCATTGCACACCAACTGAAAATGTTCAGGTCATTTATTGTTTTAATACTGATGATTTTGACATACAGCTCATGAAAACCCAAAATTCCTATCTCAAAGAATTAGCATATTTCATCTGACCAATAAAATAAGTTTTTGTAATACAAAAAATGAACCTTCAAATAATTATGTTTAGTTATGCACTCAATACTTGGTCGGGAATCCTTTTGCAGAAATGACTGCTTCATTGCGGTGTGGCATGGAGGCAATCAGCCTGTGGCACTGCTGAGGTGTGATGGAGGTTCAGGATGCTTCGATAGCGGCCTTAAGCTCATCCAGAGTGTTGGGTCTTGCGTCTCTCAACTTCCTCTTCACAGTATCCCACAGATTCTCTATGGGGTTCAGGTCAGGAGAGTTTGTAGGCCAATTGTGCACAGTAATACCATGGTCAGTAAACCATTTACCAGTGGTTTTGGCACTGTGAGCAGGTGCCAGGTCGTGCTGAAAAATTAAATCTTCATCTCCATGAAGCTTTTCAGCAGATGGAATCATGAAATGCTCCAGAATCTCCTGATAGCTAGCTGCATTGACCCTGCCCTTGATAAAACACAGTGGTCCAACACCAGCAGCTGACATGGCACCCCAGACCATCACTGACTGTGGGTACTTGACACTGGACTTCAGGCATTTTGGCATTTCCGAAAGACACGCAAAATTTGCTTTCATCCAAAAAAAAGTACTTTGGACCACTTAGCAACAGTCCAGTGCTGCTTCTCTGTAGCCCAGGTGAGGCACTTCTGCCACTGTTTCAGGTTCAAAAGTGGCTTGATCTAGGGAATGCGGCACCTGTAGCCCATTTCCTGCACACGCCTGTGCACGGTGGCTCTTGATGTTTGTACTCCAGACACAGTCCACTGCTTCCGCAGGTCATTCAAGGTCTGGAATCGGTCTCTCTCCACAATCTTCCTCAGGGTCTGGTCACCTCTTGTCGTTGTGCAGCGTTTTTTGCCGCACTTTTTCCTTCCCAAAGACTTCCCACTGAGGTGCCTTGATACAGCACTCTAGGAACAGCCTATTTGTTCAGAAATTTCTTTCTGTGTCTTACCCTCTTGCTTGAGGGTGTCAATGATGGCCTTCTGGACAGCAGTCAGGTCGGCAGTCTTACCCATGATTGCGGTTTTGAATAATGAAACAGGCTGGGAGTTTTTAAAAGCCTCAGGAATCTTTTGCAGGTGTTTAGAGTTAATTTGTTGATTCAGATGATTAGGTTAATAGCTCGTTTAGAGACTCTTTTCATGATATGCTAATTCTTTGAGATTTTCCGGTTTTCCTGAGCTGTATGCCAAAATCATCAGTATTAAAACAATAAATGACCTGATAAATTTCAGTTGGTGTGCAATGAATCTAAAATATATGAAAGTTTAATTTTTATCATTACATTATGGAAAATAATGAACTTTATCACAATATGCTAATTATTTGAGAAGGACCTGTATATAGCACAGGATTACATTTTAACACTCCGGTGTGGTTAAGGTTAGGGTTAAGGTTAGGTGTACGGTTAGATATGATTTAAAACTGAGAAAACTATGCTCATGTGCACATTTCTGATATCATGTGAGGGCCGCCCTCAGTTTTGAATCAACCAATCAAATATTTTCTGCCTCCAAGGCAGATCTGCCTGGAGAACTCTTTTCAATAACTAAAAGTTACATGAGCTCGCTAGCAATGGATTCACAGAAATAACAAAAAATATGTCCATAGGTAAATTCTGGGTGATTTTTTTCATATCATCAGTGAGATTTTTTTTTCAGATACGGTGTGAAAACCAGTGTTGGGCTCACATGTAAATGCTGCTCTATTCATAGTGTTGCCAACGTGTTGAATCAGTTGCTCCCTGTAACGTCTATCCCAGGGTGGGCTGGTAAAAGGACATTTTATGTTTTGAGTTGCTCTCATGTGTTGTTTTTGTTTCCCCTTATGTTTGGTTTCTGTATTGCATGTTGTTTCTGTTCTGCCATAGTTCCCTTCAGTGTTTGATTAGTTCCCAGGTGTTCCTTGTTGTCCCCTCGTTTGGTGTGGTATTTAGTTCTGTGGTTTTGTTTGTTCTATGTAGTTCATTGTTCTTGTCCAGGTATGTGGTCGTTCTTTGTAGTAATGTCTTTAGTCTGTTCAGATGTTTAGTGTAAGTGGTTCTCTTGTGTTTTAGGTTGTGTTGGATATGTTGGATATGTTATAGGGTCTGGTCTTGTGTTTATGTAGTGTTGTTCTTGTTTAGTGTATTTCATTGTACTTATGTATTCTTGTTGTTGTTCTTGTCCAGTTCATTATTTCAAGTGTAAATAAATACACCACTGTCATTGAAGACGCGTCTGCCTCCCAATTCCTACCGGACCGCGACAGAATGAAATACCCTAAAATGGAGACAGGGTCTTTGGACACACTGAACCACCACATTAAAGAGGAGGAGATCGAGGCGAGAGCCAAGGAGTTAAGGGCTCATATGGACCAGCTTATGGCCTATGGGGCTGCTGCCTCTGGAGCCCGCTTCCCCACTATCTCCTGGGAGGAATTCGTGGCCTCAGTGTTCCATGGACAAAAACCCCAGCAGGATTGGGGTAAGGGCTATGGCTGGGGGAACAGTTTTTAAGGAGGATGAGGAGTTTTCTGTATGGGAGGAGGAGGATGAGGAGTATTTCTTTGGGAATGGAAAGGACTGGGATTTCCCTAGCCCACAGGTTCAGGGGGTTATCCCGCTTACTAGGGCTCCCCGTCTGGGTGTTAGGACCCCTAGCCTTCCTAGGAGCTCCGTTAGCTCTCAGGCCACCTCCGTTAACCCACAGGCTAACTCCATCAGCTCTCAGGCTAGGTCCCCCAGCATAAAGGCTATTTCTGTTAGCTACAGCTCCCTGCTTAGCTCTTCTCAATCTCTGGCTAGGTTCCTCAGCATACAAGCTACCATTTCTAGCTTTATTGGCTACCTTAGCACTCAGGTCCAGTTTAGTAGTTCTTTGATTAGGGCTCCCCGTCTGAGTGTTGTTTCTTCAGCTAGCTTTCAGGCTAGCACCCCTGTTAGCATGCAGGCTAGCCCCCCTAGTGTTAGGGCTAGCTCCCCTAGTGTTAAGGCTAGCTCCCCTAGTGCTAAGGCTTTCAGTTTCTGCCCCTAGGCCTCCAGTTATTGCCCCTAGGCCTCCAGTTATTGCCCCTAGGGCCCCAGTCCCTGCCCCTAGGGCCCCAGTAGTTGCCCCTAGGGCTTCCGTTCCTGCCCCTAGGGTTCCAGTTCATGCCCCTAGGTTGCCATTGAGGGCCCCCCTTCACAAGAAGGCCGACAGTCTCCCCAAGAAACTTTTCGGCGGTGGGGCTATGAGGGGTGGAGACAGCACTCCGCACCCCTCTATGGCGGCCCTGTTCAGAACGAGGGTGTTACCCCCCAGTCCAGGGCTCCCTGTCGGAGGGGAAGGGCATCCCGTCCCAAGATGGCCGACGGTCCGCCTCGCAAGATGGCCGACGGTCCGCCTCGCAAGATGGCCGACGGTTCTCCTCGCAAGATGGCCGACGGTCCGCCTCGCAAGATGGCCAACGGTCCGTTTCCCAAGATGGCCGACTCTCCCCAATCTGCTCCAGGCAAGCCCTCACATTTGCCTCCTCCTGAGCTCCAGGCGATGCCCCCCCTTACTTTGTTCTCTGGGAACCAGCTCAGTCTGAATCCTGTCAGTCAGAAATATAAAAATTACATAAAAATTCATTTTTCCAGTTGTCTTGTAGCCTAGGCATACCCCCTCCACACATTTTATACCAATTTTGATGTCACTGACAGCACTGCGAAAAACATACAGTTAACAAAGCTTTCCAAGATCTAAAATAAAGTGATGATGGCTATGAAAAACAGTCAGTCATTGCATGAGTAAAACCTAAGAATGTTTGTAGAGCACCATCTGTAACAAGTTTAGAGTACTATTCTAATGTATCTCTTTTATCACTCAGCACTATTCTAACGTATCTCTTTTACCACTCACCTCCACATCCACCCTACTCTCCTTCATATCCCTCTGACCGTCACCTGTCTGTGGCTCAGACACACTGCTGAATTGAAATAGGTCAAATAAGACTGTCTGTCAGACAATGTGGACAATAACTACCAATAGCAGTTCAGATGTATTCATGCTTGTTAGTTTAATGTAAAAGATATCTAAACAACATAAAAACAACAGATTGTAGCTCAAAATTGTCTAAACAGGTGTCACAACAGACAAGAGCAGGATGAACAACCAGACCCGATCAGGTTTCTGCACACCCGACCCCAAGGTCCTACAGTCAACACCACTTCATCATGGACTTCTTCTCTTCCAGTTGTTTTTTAGCACCTCTGTACTGTGCACAATCTTTGCCAACACAAATCTAAATGCTGCAAAAAGATTGCAATCTGGGCTGAAGTTCACATGGGTGCCACTAACTGTAAAGGATTTCTTCATTTTCCTGGCAATTTTGCTCTTCTCAGGACTGGTCTCTGTACATGAGAGGGGCACCTACTGAAGGAAGGACCACCCTTACAATTTCCACTTCCCTGGAGACAGCAAGACACAAGATCGTTTTGAGGCAATTATGTGGTCACTGCACCTGAGCAAACCAGACGAGGATGAAGAAAACAACAGCAAGAAAGGCACTGCAGGATATGATCCACTGTTCAAGATCAAGCCCCTGTACACAGAAGTTACCCTTGACCGCAAGACCCATTTCCAGCTATATCAGAATATTGCAATAGATGAAAGAATGGTGGCATCCAAGGCAAGAATAAGTATGCAACAGTACATGAAGGAAAAGCCCACTAAGTAGGGGTATAAATTATTTGTACTGGCGGACTCTCAAACTGCCTATACTTGGAACATCTTTGTTTACGAGGGCAAGAGTGTATTCACACCAGGACAAGGACTGAGCTACACATCTGTTATGGACTTGATGCCTTTCTCTCTGCTTGGTAGGGGCTATACACTGTATACCAAAATTCTGCTTGCCGGAATACATAGGGGATGATGCCACCAAAGCTTGGAAGCACTGCAGAAGATGTTTGAATGCAGGCAATGGCAAAGTCAAGACACCCGTGTACTGCGGGAAGTGCGAAGTCCCGTTGTGCTTCACTTCACAGCGCAACTGCTTCAAGGTCTGGCACGAAAGCACATTGTAGGACAGTGGGCAGCAGAACCTAAAATTATTGTACATATTTTTATGATGTGAAGGGGGCCTCAGCTTTTTTTTATCTATATATATATATTTTTACATTTTTATAATATTATATTGTCAATGGCTTATGCCTTGGAAAATAACAATTTTAAAAGCCCGGTTTTAGGGTACAAAGTGCATATTTTTTTTGCTAAATCACTGAAGGTCACCATATATATATATATATATAGTTTTAAGATGTAAACATTTTTTTGGTTTTAAATTGTTGTTATCTTTTCAATAAATCTGCCCTTTTTAGAGTCAAACTTGACCATAGAATGGTTTATTTCAATGGGAACATAAATGTCTGGGTAAAAATTTTAAAGCAAGTCAAATTAGATGTATCTTGAGGGAATGTACACATTTAGTGATATTTTAGTGAAATGAAAAAAATGTTGCTCTCTGGTACCTGATGAAAGTCAAATGGCACTGATGGTGCCCAAATGTGCCCAAATCTACCCAAATGTCCAAACAAATTCCAAAGGCCGCCTAGGACTCCTTCAACTAAAATCATTATAACTTTAGTTTGCTTCACACTAATGACATCAAATTTTACACGTGTACTCGCCAGCCATAGAAGTATGTTTCTAAATGGTTTTAGAGCTGCTGATCTATGACCTTCATATATTATTATCTATGTAACTTGTTTTTTTCTAGGCGGAATTGAAGTTTCCATAAATTTATTCTATGTTCTACTTTTATGTACTCTGACACACTAGTACCCACATTAATACTTTCACTCCAGGATAAAACTCACATGTGTTTCCTTCATTTTGATACCAACAGTAGGTTTATAGCCCTTGTAGTTTTGGAGATATACTCCATTAGATTTGAGCATGTTTTATTTAGTTCAAAACCAGAAAAAAACGCTTAGGGATGAAGAGGTTAATCTATACTATCCGTTTTATCATTCACATCAGGATCCATCCACTGTAACTCACATCTATCTGACACTCCTAGTTCTGGCTCAGTCACACTTTGCATTAGTCAAATACTTCAGTCAGACACACAGTGGCCATTCATGTAGTGCAGAATATGTACTGATGTATCTTAGTTCAGTTGAATGAAAAGTATCTTATGGCAAATAAATGTAATTTCTTCCTCTTAATGATGATAACACTAGAGCTAGCCATTCCAAATAGGTGACAATTATATGAGAAAGAACAAATTAATAAAAATAAAACAATCTAATATTGCCCTAGTTAACGCCAGGTTGACTAGTAGAAAGACCTGTAGGCTGGTTGCAGAACCACCTACTGGTTTCTTCTGGTCTAAATGAAAGTTCTCAATACTGGCTAAAGAATAGATAATTAGCTAGCCAGCTGATATTTACCATCCATATCAATCGTCTTCTTTCGCGCTGAAGTCAAATAGAGGCTACTATAGTGTATAGGGTAAAGCATGAAATGGATTTCTGAAAAGATTGGCTTTTTCTAAATAATGCGAGTGGAATGGATTTACAGCGCAGGCATGGGCAGTCAATCACTGTCACTGAGACAGTTTGTGAGACGTCAAGTAGTTAGGATGAGTTTGCAGCTGCAGGGGATGCATATTTATCAATTCCCCACACAGTGAAATGATAGAAAACTGCATTGCAGAGGATTTTTTTTGTCCTTGTGCCGCCCCCATGTCATGAAAAAAATTCCACCCCAGGTGACTGCCTGCTTTGCCTGTGCCAAAAACCGCTACTAACTGATGTAATCTGTTCATATTCATATCACAATGTGGTAAATATTTACAATATACATATAATGTGGTATAGTAATTATATAGCTCATAGAGTCTGTGTCACATTTTACTGTAGTCAAATGTAATGATGGGCATAAGTTAGGTTTGTAAATTAGGTTTGTCTGAAAAAAAAATGGTTCTTTTGTTTTCATGTGTGCTGGAAACATTTAATTTAGCTCTATTATAGAAAACAATATTGTGCCATCATGAGATGCAGTAGAACAAAATTATTCATAAAATAACTCAGTGAGTCAAAAGATCTGAATCTTTTAAAAGATAACATTGACTTTGAATGAAGTCTGTTCAATCTAAAAAAATAAAAAAATTGCTTAGATGTAGTAAACTTCTTTTGCCATGTTTTTGTAGCTTAGCTTGCTACATTTTCCTGGGGGGAGCTTCAGTGTAGTGAAGCTTCATTTAGTGTAGAATAACTAGTAGCTTAACTCACTACATTTTACAAGTAGCTTGCCCAACACTGATAAAATGTTGATTGAAGGTATCACAAACTTCAACTTGTCAGTTACAGGTTTAGAATGAAATTTAATCGTATTAGGCAGAGAGGAGTGGCTACTTCATTTTAGAAATTTTAATAAAAGTATCTTTGCCTAAAATCTTTGCTTAAAAATAACTTGGTTTACTATCAAATATAGGAAACTTGCACATTCTTGTTTAACTTTTTTTTATATACAGAGCCTTGTAATGTAATAAAAAAAATACATAGCTGGCTCTTGGAATAGACCTCTCCTGTGGAGCATGGTGCAATTAGCCACCACGGTTCAGAGTTGGAGGGTTCATAAATAAATTGGCTGTATTGCCTCAGATGTGCTTCGAAAGACACATCTGAACACTGATTGTCTATAGTCTGCCTGAAGTTGTGGAGACAGGGCTTTATCAGAAAATGGACGGAATGTTCAAACCTAAGTATTGGTTCTCAAATTTTCCCCGGACCTCCAGCACGAGGCAGTGCAAATTGGCATAGCGCTGCTTGGGATTTGGGATAGATAAGTTGACTTATCTACTTTGTTGAAAAACTTTATAAAAATATACTGTACTTGTTTGTTTACTTCATCCAGACAGTACAAAAAAGACAGTAAAGAAGATCATGCAAAGTGTCAGAAGCAAGATTAATGACAGGCCTTCCACAAAACTTACTGACTTCCTCAGGTAGACCAATGTACTGTGTATTTTAATGTTGACAGAAAAAACATAGAGATACATACATGCCATTTGTCAAATTGGTTAAACACTTTTTGTTATTCTTTCAAACAGAGGAAAAATTGAAATGTTGGAGAAAAACAGAAAAGAGATTGTGGGTGTTTTTGGAAGGACTGGAGCTGGTAAAAGCTACTTGATTAACACAATCTTGGATGAACCAAACCTGCTGCCATCTGGAAGCCAAGGAGCCTGCACCTCTGTCATGATTCAGGTGGAAGCCAATATGACTGATGAACAATACATAGCAGAAATTGAATTCATAACAGTGCAGGTAATAGGAGCTGGTCAAATGTTTTTGGATGTGGGGAGTAGTACAGTTGGTGAAAAACATACTTAAAACATTATGATACCCACCACTGGATGGGTGAAACTTAATTGAGGACAATGGGCTCATGTTCATGATTCTTGGAAATGGAGGTATTTGAATGGTATCTCACACAGGGTTTACAGTGTTTAGCTCCTGTAAACGGATACGCCTATACCCGCATAGCAGTATTTCACTTCAGGGCACAAAGAATCACAACAACTAGGGTTTATGCGTAAAGGATTGCACGTTTTACTGCCTTCTTCTTTCAAGTAGTTGAAAAAACCAACAAACATAAAACAACATGGAACCTATATCGCCTAAACTGTTACAGACAAACTTTGCTCTTTAGGACTGAGGACACCTCTCGTCACTCACCTTTGTCAGTGTTTCCAAATACTTTTCCAGGTCTTCTTCCCCCCCTTTTTCCCATATGTTATTCCCTTTTTTCAGATATCTCCCACAGTGTCTTTCGTCTGGCGTCTCGCGCTGGCATCCTCCTCTCTTTCTCTCCATCCCCTCCTATATAGGACATACACAGTATATTTGATTAGCACAGGTGTTTCCACTTACGTGTGATCATTGGTTGGCCGTGCATTTTACACCTAGGCCTTCACTATCTTCCCTTAATTAAAATGCATTATAATAACCTCACAATGACATTATAGGGCTAAAGGTTGTCATTCGGCATAACCACCCCATATTCATAGTGAAGATAAGTTTATTCCACTCGATAAAAGTTATTTAACACGAGGCTCAACACCTATGAGACTTAAAATACACTAATTGACCCGACATGACTGAAACCATAAGAATGTAACACTATTACGCACTATGACAGGATGTCGCATTACACATACTGTAGCCATCAGATGGCGAAATTCAATGTCCAAACCAATTAAACAAGAACTAACTCACAACACTCAGTCACAACACCACAAACATGCAAACATGCCAGAAGGAACAATCAGGATTCAACAGGCTTCCCAAAGATTGCAGACAAGCTGTGGATTAAACGCACATGTAGGTTTACCACACACACTCAAAGGCACAGCCCGCAAGACCACTGAATCTGAACTATAGACCTCATATACACTGCTCAAAAAAATAAAGGGAACAGTAAGACAACACATCCTAGATCTGAATGAATTAACTAATCGTATGAAATACTTTCGTCTTTACATAGTTGAATGTGCTGACAACAAAATCACATAAAAATAATCAATGGAAATCAAATTTATCAACCCATGGAGATCTGGATATTGCATCACACTCAAAATCAATGTGGAAAACCATACTACAGGCTGATCCAATTTTGATGTAATGTCCTTAAAACAAGTCAAAATGAGGCTCGGTAGTGTGTGTGGCCTCCACGTGCCCGTATGACATCCCTACAATGCCTGGGGGCATGCTCCTGATGAGGTGGTGGATGGTCTCCTGAGGGATGTCCTCCCAGACTTGGACAAAAGCATCCACCAACTCCTGACCAGTCTGTGGTGCAAGGTGGCGTTGCTGGATGGAGCGAGACATGATGTCCCAGATGTGCTCAATCGGATTCAAGTCTGGGGAACGGGCGGGCCAGTCCATAGCATCAATGCCTTCCCCTTGCAGGAACTGCTGACACACTCCAGCCACATGAGGTCTAGCATTGTCTGGCATTAGGAGGAACCTTGTGCTAACCGCACCAGCATATGGTCTCACAAGGGGTCTGAGGATCTCATCTCAGTACCTAATGGCAGTCAGGCTCCCTCTGGCAAGCACATGGAGGGCTGTGTGGCCCCCCCAAAAAATGCCACCTTGCACCTTGCACTTACTGACCAACTGCCAAACCGGACATGCTGGAGGATGTTGCAGGCAGCAGAACATTCTCCACAGCGTCTCCAGACTCTGTCACGTCTGTCACATGTGCTCAGTGTGAACCTGCTTTAATCTCTGTAGAGCACAGGGCGTCCTGCACGGTTTTGGGCTGTAAGCACAACCCCCTAGTTGCTGATGGAGTCAAAATGATGTTAGATATTTCTGATTGGTTAGGAGATGAGGACTAGGTCTTTGACAACGCCCGTCATGGAAAATGGCTGCTATGAAAGTAACTTTAGACTGAATAATGGAGTGAAATTAAATGCCATTCAGTTCTGAATATCAGGCTAGTATTTAAAGGTACAATATGTAGTTTTTAGATGCTAGAGGTCTCTCAATCAAAACAATAACAAAAGATGTACTTTACATTAAAGGTGCTATATGTAATACATGTACTGTAATAAATCCAAAAATGACGCCAATGCCTCATCAGATATTAAGGAAACATGTTAAGCTGAAATACTTTATTTTCTGACAACAATGCTGATGTTAGTATTTTTTCTTTTGGAAAAGTATGTTCCTTGACGGAATTTATGTTTATGTTTTGGCCTGTGTTATCAACTGCCCATTTTGACAACACGAACGGATTGCCCGGCATACCTGTAAAAACGCAAACCCAGCGAGCTACAGCCATGGAAGCAGCAAACAAACGAACAAGATCATAGTGATTCTACACAACCTAAAAAAAAAAACTGCATGTTTCTAAACGGTTCCATGACCATAGACGTAGTAAAACACGGTTCGCTTGTCATGATTGCGCTGATCTTGTTCGTCATGTTAGTTTTAATTCTGGGGAGGAGGGGGCGGAGGGATACAACTCAGATATTTTGAATTTGAACTGTAGTACCCATTTTTTAACGCTGGCTGTCCGTTTTACATATAGCACCTTTAAGAAAGCAAAAATTACTATACCTATATTATATATTGCTTTTGGTTGTGTACTTACATTACACTAAAGTTTCGTTTTGTTGCCCGTTAATGGCATCATATAACCTTTGACTCCTCTAGTTGCTCTAAGTTCCAGGGAACTGCTAAACATAACGTGAATAAAGCTATAATATCTTTTACAGTACATTACCTTGTCAGTGAACATTTTCTCTACCGGAGACGCTAGATCGGCTGGTTGACATTGATGACAACAACAAATCCCATGAAAGATATTGACAGGTTATGCTGTCTCAGTTAATGTCAAGTTGTAATGAGAAAAACATCATAAACAATGTCAACCGTGCATAAAAAATGACATAATTGACAGAATGACTCCTAATGACAACATTCATAAAGATTACTTCACGTGTCATGTCATGGTTATGACACTGTAATGACAGTGTCGTGTCACTCTTATGAACACCCGTTCAAAAAAAGTGTTACAGATATTACCATTTAATAACACTTGATCAAAGCCGATATTGTCCATCTCTTTGGGTATTTCTGCACCAGCCATCGTAGAAAACAAAATCCCTCTCTAACTCTTTATTTTTATGTATTTAATGGAAGAATGCAAGAAATCAACACCATTCAGGGGCGGGACAAATAATGATAATGAATTGAACCGAACACCTTTCCTAAATGTAGCTGTAGATTTTGATACTTATGGTGACACTTACAAAACGCATTGAGATGTTGTTTTCAGGGTCTGTCATGTGGGAAACATAACTGGGATACACCTGGTGGCTACAAACTGTACTTGCGCCACACTAACAAACATTTTGGTGGCACACCTCAGTGCATATCGCTCTTTACTGACAACATTAGATGAGAGACATCGGTAACACCCAGCCCTATGTAGAGGTCAGGCCAAATTCTGTTCAAAGAAAGATTAATTGTAACATCTTTTTTTCCAGTGGTGCTGAAACTTTCACTTTGAACTGTACATTGTGTCCCTGAAAAGTACAGATAATATCAATTGTTAACCAAAAAATACATTCTAACTTCAGCCTTCAGGACAGTGTATATATTACGGTACTAATTTGTTTTTGTTTTACTAGGATTGGAGGGATGAGCTTTTACCACTCATTTCATCTTGTGAGTCAGAAGAGGATGAAGACAAGAAAAAGCCTAATGTTAATGATGAGGATTTGGAAAAGATAAAAGCTTTGTATGGAGAAGATGGATATAAGAAAGATATAGAAGAATTGATGGCTAAGAAGCACTTTAACAAAATACCAGAGTTTTATTCTTCACGCAAAAAATTGGTTCGTTGTGACAAAGTAAGTTTTCTTTCCCCACATTTCAGTTTTTTTACAGCATTTTATTAAACTTTTCAGTCCTTAAAATATGTATAGTTTTAAACAATACTGTGCATAGTCTTAAGTAAAAGTAAAAAGCAGTCAAAAAAATAAAAAATGAAATTGTCCTAAACAATATACACTCACCTAAAGGATTATTAGGAACACCATACTAATACTGTGTTTGACCCCCTTTCGCCTTTAGAACTGCCTTAATTCTATGTGGCATTTATTCAAAAAGGTGATGAAAGCATTCTTTAGAAATGTTGGCCCATATTGATAGGATAGCATCTTGCATTTGATGGAGATTTGTGGGATGCACATCCAGGGCACGAAGCTCCCGTTCCACCACATCCCAAAGATGCTATATTGAGTTGAGATCTGGTGACTGTGGGGGCCATTTTAGTACAGTGAACTTATTGTCATGTTCAAGAAACCAATTTGAAATTATTTGAGCTTTGTGACATGGTGCATTATCCTGCTGGAAGTAGCCGTCAGAGCTGGGTACATGGTGGCCATAAAGGGATGGACATGGTCAGAAACAATACTCAGGTAGGCTGTGTCATTTAAACAATGCCCAATTGGCACTAAGGGGCCTAAAGTGTGCCAAGAAAACATCCCCCAAACCATTACACCACCACCACCAGCCTGCACAGTGGTAACAAGGCATGATGTATCCATGTTCTCATTTTGTTTACCCCAAATGCTGACTCTACCATCTGAATGTCTCAACAGAATTCAAGACTCCTCAGACCAGGCAACATTTTTCCAGTCTTCAACTGTCCAATTTTGGTGAGCTCTTGCAAATTGTAGCCTCTTTTTCCTATTTGTAGTGGAGATGACTGGTACCCGGTGGGGTCTTCTGCTGTTGTAGCCCATCCGCCTTAAGGATGTGCGTGTTGTGGCTTCAGAAATGCTTTGCTGCATACCTCGGTTGTAACAAGTGGTTATTTCAGTCAAAGTTGCCCATCTATCAGCTTGAAGCAGTCGGCCCATTCTCCTCTGACCTCTAGCATCAACAAGGCATTTTCGCCCACAGGACTGCCGCATACTAGATGTTTTTCCCTTTTCACACCATTCTTTGTAAACCCTAGAAATGGTTCTACTCAACCAATCACATGGCAGTTGCTTCAATGCATTTAGGGGTGTGGTCCTGGTCAAGACAATCTCCTGAACTCCAAATTGAATGTCAGAATGGGAAAGAAAGGTGATTTAAGCAATTTTGAGAGTGGCATGGTTGTTGGTGCCAGACGGGCCGTTCTAAGTATTTCACAATCTGCTTAGTTACTGGGATTTTCACCCACAACCATTTCTAGGGTGTACAAAGAATGGTGTGAAAAGGGAAAAACATCCAGTATGCGGCAGTCCTGTGGGCGAAAATGCGTTCTTGATGCTAGAGGTCAGAGGAGAATAGGCTGACTGCTTTAAGCTGATAGAAGAGCAAAATTGACTGAAATAACCACTCGTTACAACCAAGGTATGCAACAAAGCATTTGTGAAGCCACAACACGCACAACCTTGAGGCGGATGTGCTACAACAGCAGAAGATCCCACCGGGTACGACTCATCTCCACTAAAAATAGGAAAAAGAGGATACAATTTGCAAGAGCTCACCGAAATTGGACAGTTGAAGACTGGAAAAATGTTGCCTGGTCTGATGAGTCTCAATTTCTGTTGAGACATTCAGATGGTAGAGTCAGAATTTGGCGTAAACAGAATGAGAACAAGGATCTATCATGCCTTGTTACCACTGTGCAGGCTGGTGGTGTAATGGTTTGGGGGATGTTTTCTTGGCACACTTTAGGCCCCTTAGTGCCAATTTGGCATTGTTTAAATGCCACGGCCTACCTGAGTATTGTTTCTGACCATGTCCATCCCTTTATGGCCACCATGTACCCATCCTCTGACGGCTACTTCCAGCAGGATAATGCACCATGTCACAAAGCTCGAATCATTTCAAATTGGTTTCTTGAACATGACAATGAGTTCTCTGTACTAAAATGGCCCCCACAGTCAACAGATCTCAACCCAATAGAGCATCTTTGGGATGTGGTGGAACGGGATCTTGGTGCCCTGGATGTGCATCCCACAAATCTCCATCAACTGCAAGATGCTATCCTATCAATATGGGCCAACATTTCTAAGGAATGCGTTCAGCACCTTGTTGAATCAATGCCACGTAGAATTAAGGCAGTTGTGAAGGCAAAGTGGGTCAAACACAGTGTTAGTATGGTGTTCCTAATAATTCTTTAGGTGAGTGTATACTTTCACTTTGATTGTAATGTGATGCCTCCTTAAAATTGCAGGCTGAAGAACTCTCTGAAAAGATAACTTCATTCACACGAAGTGACACAGAGAGTGCTACATTTAAACAACAGTACTGGCCACTTGTGAAGTGTATAACCATTAAGGTGCCAAACTCTAAAGAGCTACTGGAGCATGTTGTACTAGTTGATCTTCCAGGCAGTGGAGACTGTAACAGGAGCAGAGATGAGATGTGGAAATCGGTAATTGTTTTTCATATACTTTTTATGTTGATCCAATATACTGATTAGCATTGTATTCATGCAACTGTTTAAAAAAGACAATACGCCCTTGGTTACTAATTTAATGAAAACATGCAATAGATCACAGTCTACTGAATTAGTAAAAACTCATACAGTTTGCAGTGCATGGACCAACACTCTATATGCTGTCATCTTGCTATCAGAAGAACAAACAAAGTATATTAAACATTCAGCCTCACGCATTGGTAAAGTGGAGTTCAAATAATTTATTAGCCTCCTCCTGTGAGTCAAATAGCTTTTTTTCTCCCCTGAATGTTCAACATGAAGGCGCGTAGGAAAACACATTGAGAACTTCATTCCTTTTTCATAAAGGAGTCGTTAAACTGGTGGTAACTTAGCCCTCTTCGTGGTAACACCTGTGCTAAAGTCATAGAATATAAACACATTTCTGCCTTGGTAAACAAGTTGCTCTCTTCCCTTTTGGAGCAACATAACTTCTATATCACAGAAGTAATAGAACTGGGTTATAAAGACCCATGGTTTGGAGCTGTCACCTCCTTTCCAATGGACACCTGCCAATTCTATGGGCACTTTCTAACTTTGGAGGTATTTGAAAAAATGTGTGAGGACCTCTGCAAAGAACCCTGACAGAAACCCAGTCAGATCATTCCCTTCAGCACCCTCTAGAATACTACCATGTATTGATTACAGCTTCTGGAGTGGCATTCCAGGTCATCAGTCTACTCTGCTAGATGACTGGTTTGTTATTCCAAAATGGCGACGGTGCTCCAGGGCTAAAATCCAGTAACCAGATAAGTCCTGGTCAGTCTTCAAAACGGCAAGTCTGTTCCTCAGCAGCTGCCAGCCCCCCATTCAAGGCTGCAGAAAGGGTGGGTCAATGGCCTTTTTCATCTGGGCCGCAAGAGCAGCAGTAATATTCACAATTATCTCAGTTCGGAAGGCCTTTAGGTCAGATTCCCGCTCCGCCAACATGACAGGTTGAGTTTCAGTGGAGGCAAAAGTTAAAAACCTAATGAATAAAATGTCAATAAAATGTGCAACAATGGTAGATATTATAATGCTATGTGAAAAGTTGTCTAAAACGCAGGAGCCTCATTTACGTGCAACTACCCTGTCCACATGCTGAAACTGGAAGCCCAAATGAATACATTTTGATGTTTGAATAGGTGACAATGTACATTTAATATTATTGTGTACGGTTGTGCTCATAAATTTGTAATCCCTGGCAGAAATTGTGAGATTTCTGCATTGATTTTGACAAATTGACTGTTCATGGAGAGAATTTGACTGTTCTGTAAGGATAGTGATCATATGAAGCCATTAATTATCACAGTTGTTTGGCTCCTTTGTAAACCATATTGATAACAGAAATTACCCAACTGGCCCTGATCAAAAGTTTAGATACCTTTGAATGTTTTGCCTTGTTACAGACACAAAAGGTGTGGCATTTTAAATTGAAATTAGTGTCTGTATATAAATTGTAAATTAATTTGTTTGCTCTCACATAGACGCACTGAGCAGGATAAATACTGAGCCATGGGAGCAGAAAATAACTGTCTAAAGACTTGTGTAATAGGGTAATGGAACTGCATAAAGTTGGAAAGGGATGTAAAAAGTTATCTAAAGCCTTGCAAATGCCAATCAGGACTTTTCAATTCGATCTCTTGATACCAAGCCAATGTCAGGTAGACCAAGAAAGATTTTAGCCATAACTGCCAGAAGAATTGTTTGGGATACAAAAAAACAAGTAACCTCAGGAGACATAAAAGCTGCTCTGGAAAAAGATTATGTGGTTGTTTCAAGGAGCACAATACAATGATACTTGAACAAAAATTAGCTGCATGGTTGAGTTGCCAGAAAGAAGCCTTTACTGCGCCAGTGCCACAAAAAGCCTGATTACAATATGCCCGACAAAACCGCTTCTGGCAGACTAATTTGGAGTGACAAGACCAAAATAGAGCTTTATGTTCACAAACATCAGTGCAATGTTTGGAGAAGGGTCAACAAGGCCAATAGTGAAAATAATACCCCACTGTGAAACATGGTGGTGGCTCACTGATGTTTCGAGGGGGTGTGAGCTCTAAAGGCACAGGGAAGCTTGTGAAAATTGATCGCAAGATGAAAGCAGCATGTTATCAGACAACACTGGCAGACAATTTGCATTTTTCGACACAGAAGCTATGCATGGGAAGCTCTTGGACTTTCCAGCACGACAATGACCCTAAGCACAAGGCCAAGTTGACCTCCAGTGGTTACAGCAGAAAAAGTAACAAATCGGAAAAGGGGACATGTTTACATGGGGCAAGATTACAAAACACAGATAGGTACACTGGAGAGTGCGGTGGCCTCAGTATCTAGGTGACGTCAACCGAAGGAGCCTGGACACCCCAGGAGAGGGAACCAAAGCTAATGGATATGTCATAGTACCCGGACACCTCTCCCACAGCAGAAGGTCCCTGCACTGGGGACGGCCATGGGGTTGCAGTGCCGGATGGTCAGGACAACACTGATGACAATCCAGCAACATAAATGTTTCCAGGCCATCTCGAGCCACAACCCAGCTCCACTCCTCCAGGCCATACTCCACGAGGTATTGGAGCCCCCCCGTTCCTCTGTCTTAAATCTTGGAGCCCCCCCCCCTCCTCTGCCTTACTTTTTGGATGTCCAGCAGAGCCAGAACACCCCCAACTTCCTGTTCTTCTGAAATTGGGCATGACAGGTGCCATTACTGGCCTCGCACCATCCACCCTTTTTTATTTCACACTTCTGGATCCTTTTCCATCAGTGAGCATTTTCCATCATCTTGTTCGTCTGAATCCGGGCATGACGGCTATACCAGCCTCACACCGCCTGCCCTTCATGGCTGAACAATACTCCCTTAAATAGTTCCTGTACCACTGTTCACAGTGGAAAGTAATAAATTAATAATTGACAACAGCTGTCTCTTTGCCTTTCAAGTCTTTGCTGTAAAAACATGCAATACACCATGGTACACAGCACTAATAGCAGTCTCTGTGATAGAAGCACAGAATTAATAACAGAAAGGGGAAACTCAGATATACTAGATTTGATTTGAAAAGCACTAAAAACACACAAAATATGAAAGGAAATCACTCCTGTGAGCATATGTATACTGACTTAATGCAGAGGAAATTATACTATTGAAAAAAAGTTTTTGCTGTTGACAGGTTAAATTAACATGATACTTTCACAGTTTGTAGGAAAATGTTCTTCTGTGTGGATTGTGAGTGACATTGCACGAGCAACATCAGAAAAGGAAACTTGGGATATTTTGGAAAGCACTGTTAGCCTCTTTGGACCTGGTGGAGAATGTCGAAGCATCAAATTCATTTGCACGAAGACTGACGCCATTGAGAACAATCAAAATGACGATGCTCACGCAAGGATTTTGAACAGAAATGAATTTACAAAGAAAAAAGTGGTTGTAAAATTCAACAAACAAAAAGAAATTAAGGTAAGGTTAACTTAGCATTCTGTGAACTGTGAACATGTTTTACTGGAGAGGATTTTCAAATCCTATCTTGTATTCTTTCAAATTTTAAGATGTATATTTGAATTGTCAAAGTACAACCATTTGCAAGCTAAACATTACTATTTGCAAAGGCGTAGGAACGAGTTTGATATTGGGGGGGGGGGCACCATATATTTTTCACAATTTTTTTTTATTATTTGAACATTGCCTGTTTGTAACATTGGGGGGATGCCCTTGCTATTCATCTTTGCAAAATCTGTGTGTAGACTATTTAATTTTCTTTCCTTGTCTCATCAGAAACACTTTAGTTGTGGAGAGGATTTCTTTCAGGTGTTTACTGTAAGTTCAGCAGAATACAGAAATGGAAGGAATTTGGGAGAAGAAGAAACAGGTGCAGTAACTGAATATGTATATTTTTGTTCATAACACAAGGATGGTTTCAATCAAATCTGCAACTGAGTTTCAGGAGAATTGTCTTGAATCGGCTTGAGGAAATTACAGTATGTATATAGCGACCAGAAGGTAAAGTTATGGGAAGTCGCTGGGTGAAATAACAGGTTTATTTTACTTTTCACCCTCTCTTAATGAACAGTCCTGATATGGCACTGTGATACAATGATCAGACAGCAGCTTTTACATTAGTTCTGTTAAGGCAGTGAGGGAAAGGGAGATGTCAGGGTTTTTTGTAGTTTGTTCCAGTCAATGGCAGCTGAGAACTGGAAGAAGTGGCAACCAAAGGAGGCACTGGCTTTGGGGATGACCAGAGAGATGTATCTGCTGGATAGCAGGCTATGAGCGGGTGATGATAAGGTGACAATTTAACTTAGAGGAGTTCATGCCAGTGTATCTGGCACTGAGGGCCCTATTTTGCACCCAGCGCAATTTACTTTTTACACCGACAAATGTATCATTCCTATTTTGCACCCGACACACAGTGGACTTTTCCCACACAGGTCTATTGTGACTAAAGAGCCCAAAACTCCTCCGGTAGTCCCTTAAATAAAAAACGAACAATCCCTATGTTGTATGCTTATGAGTCACGTCGTAGCTGGTTAGGCCAAGGCATGGTCTAAAACTCTTTATATACAGATTTTTCCAGACGTCTATGGGAGAAAAGAATGGGAAATTTACTTCCGGAAAAGGGCCAGGACTGTTAAGGTCTATAGAGGTTGCAGAGGTGGGTCTTTTATGGGGTGTTGGTGACAAAACAGTTAGCACTGTGGTAGACTACATCTAATTTGCTCAGGAGATAGTTTGATGCTGTCCTGTAAATGACATCACCAACATCAAGTATTGGTAGGATGGTCCTTTTTACCAAGGCATGTTTGGCATCATGTGTAAAGGAGGGCTTGTTGTGAAATAGGAAGCCGATCCTGGATTTCATTTTAAATTGGAGATGGATAATATGGGTCTGGAAGGAGAGTCAACAGTCTAACTAAATACCTAGATATATACCCAGCCCAGATGGTTTGAATGGAGTTTGGGCATGATGCTCTAAGCACTGCAGGGCTGTTGGTCAGGGTAAGGGTTGCCAGGTGGAAAGCGCGGCCAGCCATAACAAAATTATTATTACAATTCTTGATTATCATAGACTTATCAGTGGTGATACCTAGCTGTAGAGCAGTGGGCAGCTGGGTGGAGGTGCTCTTGTTCACATGGATTTTAATGTGTTCCAGATCCTTTTTGAATTAGTGGTAGATTCACATTTTTGTTTCATAACTGACTGTCTGACTTCTTTGAAGAGTTGCAAGTCTGTGGGATAGTTCAGAGCTAGCGCAGTATGCCACAGAATGTTTTTGTGCTGTTTGAGGGCGGTGAAATCAATTATTTGAGTGCTATATCTGCTCTTTGTTCAGAAAATTTGAAATGAGGCATACTTATTTATGATGGTTAGGACAGCATTTTTGAAAAACTTTTAGAATTTTGAATGAGCTTACTGTTAAAAATAATTTAGTAGATGTACATGTATAACAAATTACAATATATATAATTAATAAATTGTGTTTACAGAAGATTATACACTATATTACAAAACGTATGGTCCAAAGCCATCGTTTAATGAGTTTGGCATAGAAAAACTTGAGTGGCCTGCAAAAAATATAATAATAATATGAAATGTCCTGTTAAACTGCTGTATGGTCTTGGCCACCGTGTTGCAGCTCAGTTTCAGCGTCTTGGCAATCTTCCTATAGCCTAGGCCAGGGGTAGGCAACTCCGGTCCTGGAGGACCGCACCACTTCAGATTTTTTTTTACCTAGTAGTTAATTGCAATCACCTGCTTTCCTAAAGAGAAACCAAAAATCAGAAGTGTTTCGGCCCTCCAGGAACGGAGTTGCCTACCCCTGGCCTAAAAAAAATATTTTTTTCAGATCCTCAGAGTTCTTTTCCATGAGGTGCCTTGTTGAACTTCCAGTGACCAGTATGAGGCAGTGTGAGACCCCATTTACACGCACACGGTTATTTTAAAAAACTGAGACATTTCGCTTTGTTTGTGCACAATGTTATTTTTGAAAACGGAGAGCGTGAAATGTCCGTTCTTGAAAATAGCCGGCCACGTGTAAACGTAGCCTGAGAGGGATAACACCAAATTTAACATACCTGCTCCCCATTCACACCTGAGACAAATGACACCGTACTCACATTTGATGCCAGAGGTTTAGACCTTAATGACTGTGTGTTGAGTTACTTTGAGGGGACAACACATTTACACTGTTATACAAGCTGTACACGCACTAAATTACATTGTGGCAACGTGTCATTTCTTCAATGTTGTTGTCAAGGTGCAGTATAGTGTAGAGCAGGGGTCTTCTAACCCTACAGGGTCCGAAGCATGCTGGTTTTGGACTCACCTGGTGTCCCAGGTCTAAATAGGTGTCCCACGTCTAAGTAAGTCTCAGATTAGAGAGGTGCAATGAAAAAGTGTAGTGGATCTGGTTTTAAGTTCCAGAGTTGGAGACCCCTGGTGTAAGGAGAGGGAGACCCAGGCTGGTAGATGGTAGATAAAAATGGATGGTTGTGTAGTGAACACAAGTCCGGAGAACATACATATATTTCAGTTGCAGGGTACCAGTAAAGCGAGTGCACAACAGATATACTTCTATAGCTTAACCTGCTCTCACAGTGGCACGGACACTGACAGCTAACATATAAGTACAGAGCGTACGCATTAACTTCCAAACTTGAGTGACTCAGCAACTCAGCTCCCGGGCAGCCTTCTCCAAACAGTTAACAGATTTACAGAGTGACAATATAACACATCATTGACCGACACCTCTCTCTAATTTGGCCAGCATTTAGATACAGGAAGCATTACTAACTAATAGAACATGGCTGAACATAATCATTAATCAACAGATCTACAAGATACCAGCCTAACCTAATCTAAACCCTATCTTAGCAATAGCCAAACTAGAAAGAGGTGTCCTTAAAGGGACATTTATACAAATAAAACACAAACCTACATGCAATGCACTGATAACGTATAAGGAAGACACAAAATACATCAACTTAACCAATATATAGATTGAGTCCTTTCTCTCAGTCCTGTTCATGCCTGCCATCTGCTGAGCATGTATTACAGTTATCACATAAAAAGTTATAATTATATATTTGCAAAAATGTGAGTGGTGTATTCACTTCTGTGAGGTACTGTATATATGGAGAGGCTGGGGAGAGGTTTTGAAATTCAGGAAAGGTTTGAGAACCACTGAATATGGCAATATTTGCCTCCTCTAGCCAGTTACTTTTTATTATGAAATGTTTGCATATGTGATTTTGAAATCTACCCTGTAATTCTACACAATGACATTTCCTAAAACCTTGACAAGGATATAAGGTTTTCCTGCTTTTAACATCTTATTTATTTGTTTAAAAATGTGCTGACACCTAATTTGAGATATGCACAAAAATAGAATTATGCCCATAAGAGTAACCCCCCATGAAAAATGTTATCAATTGTTGAATCCATAATATTTATTAATATAATTTTAAAAGTGGATTTTAACTAATTTCTTCCAGAAATACCTCACCTTCAGGAATTTCTCAGAAATCTCAATGATCACCACACAAGGACTTCAGATTATCTTACTGGAGTCTATGGGATCCTCTCTCTGATACAAGGAGCCAAGAAAAGCCATATGGTGTTGTACTTCAATATCACAAATGACTTGTTTTCAAATAAAATATATCTTTAATATTAAAAGTATTCTGTATACTACCTGAGAATGTTGTATTTGAATTTCAGACAAATAGTAAAGAAGAACTGTGCAAAGTATTGGAAAAGAGGCTGAAGAATGAACTTCAAACCCTTGATCAATTCATGGAAAAGGCTTACATGGAATTTGAAGAACAGCTATCAGAAGGAGTTAAAAAGTCAGATGAAACATGGGAGGAATTAATTAATAAAGTGATAAAACCAGTAAGCTAATAAAAAAACTATAAAAAATCTACCAAAATCAATCTAAGTTGTATGCCAATATGTGCTAGAACCAGAAAGACATAAAACTGAGAGGCTAAAGCAATTTTAGTAGCCCCATCATTTAACTCAACAGCTACGATTTCCAGAATGTCAGCACTTTAATAATGGCTGATGTAACCAAGGAATAACATGATTAGTCGTGAAACAAGGCACTTATTAGGTAGGCTGAGAAAGAATACTCAGCATTACATTTTTCACAAAGCTGAAGTCAATGCTGTTGTTATCCCAACTCTCCTTAAATTGCAACTCTTTAACCTGTTCATCACCAGGGGTCCCGGCGCCGGGACCTTTTTGCGCACGTCACATACATTGATTAATTACATATTGTAAACATGCGCAAAACCCGTCATGTTATATACTGCTTGAACGACAAGGATCTCATCTGTAAAGATATCCAAACTGTTTTTGCCAAAAGCAAATAATATAGATACATGGATTGCATAAACTCACAACAAAATTGACTACCACATTTTCGGCACTGCTGATGCAACGTATATGTGATCAATAAACAAACATTTTTCAACCTAGCCATGAAAGCCATATGGCATTCGAAAGCCACTATTCAACCCTTCACAAAGATGCCAAGCTTTTTGTTGTAGTCCTAACAGGCACGAAACAGTCCAGCAATATATCAGCAAAAACTATTTCACATTTTGAAATCAATACAACAACTTTTCCCTATATTGTATGATTTTTTATTGTAAAACGTGGTTTCTGGTCAACTAGTTCCACTTGGAAAGTTATTTCAATGCCTTATAGACATTCTGGATTAGTTTAGGCTACTATACATTGTGCATAATACATAATCACACTGGTTTGAACATGACTGCCTGTTGAAGCTCAAAGCACAACATAAGGTCTCTCTCCCCATCTACTGACAAAATGAAGTAACACATCGTCCTAAGGTGTTTTTCACTCTATTCTGGTGTGAAAGACCTTTCCATAGACATTTCACATGTTAAACTCGACCAATCAGAACACAAAATATTTAAACGCGTATCTGTTCAAAGCGTGTTCAGTTACGCGTCAAGTGAAGGTATTTAACCTGGAGAAACTGCAGAGTACAAAATCTTAAGCATTGTTGCTAAGGTCATAAGACACATGGCTACAGTGAAACAGCCACTACATCCCAACACTAAATGGCCCAACACTAGAGGTCCTTATATATCTATAATGGATGCTAGGGTGATCCACTTACTTTTGGCTATATATTGGATTTATAATGCTGCACTCTTTCCAAAAATAATGTTTGTATTTTACTCTTTTTTTTCAGAGAAAGACAACAGGCAGCGCATTTCACTCAGTATTGAAGTCTTTATGCAAGAATGATGGCATTCACAAACCAAAAAATAAAAACAAAAGGGAAAAAAACAGTAATGAGCTTTTAGCCTCAACCATGAGACTTTGCACAGACAAAGTGTTTACACGTTTTTTCCCGTAAGTTACATCATATACATACAATGAACAAAAATATAAACGCAACACTTTGTTTTTGTCCCTATTAATCATGACCTGGGGCCTCATTTATAAAGCTGGCGTACACACAAATGAAGACGTACGCATCTCTCTACGCAATAATTGGGATTTATAGAAAGCAAACTTGACGGGAAAATGTGCGGTCCTTCACGGAAACTCTGATCCATGCGTACGCACAAAAATGGGTGAAATGAGAATTGGCGACACCATCGGCAGATGGATGAAACAAGTAGGCTACTGTAGATCCGTCTGAAACTGCAGAGCGTTGTGTAACCGAAATCGAAATACTGCCTCTCATTAATAATATGAAGATGTCACAAAGCCATGCATACAATTAACAGCCTGTAGAGAAATACAAACAATTTAAAACAAGATTTTAACGTAAAGGCAAATGAAGGACATATTGCACATATTTGCAAAAAGAACACTCAAATATATTATGTAGGCTAATTATATTGGCATGTTATGTAATTCATCCTCATAAATAATACGGTAAAAAGAACAAAATCATGTTTAAAACTAATATTCTTGTTGATGTCTCTGTCTGGCGGTGCAGATAAATAGATAAATAGATGATGATAAGATAGATACTAAATAGATAATAGATAGTCTTTATTGTCAATTGGGGAATATTGTTTTCATAGTATAAATGTTGTAATAACATACAGAAACATAGTGTTCATTTATATGCATTTAGTTCGTTTAATTTTTAAATGCGTTTCATCGTGATGCATGTCTTAACCATTTTGAAAGGTTCAAGATTTTCTATTTGTGCAGAACTATTTTACATTTACAATTAGATTAATACATCTGTAGATTATCAGATACAATCAAATGGATGGTTATAAAAAGCCATGCCATCACAATGCGTAATGACGCACAATAGCTGACCTTGCAATGTTAGAAGATAATAATTATAA
>JACXGM010002419.1:0-12807 GCA_016801145.1 Umbra pygmaea
CGCGGGTGCGCCGCGGGTGCGCCGCTGATCAGGGTATTGTTTATTAAAAGCGGCCCACCGGTGGGGCGACCGCGGCAAAAAGGCGGCTTGCCGCCGGCGCGCCGCTGGTCACCCGCTTTGCAAAAAAGCTCAGCGGCCGCGGTGGCAAAAAGCAGGCGTGCCGCCGGTGGCCCGCTTGCGTGTTGCCTACTGGGGTGTTCCTAATAATCCTTTAGGTGAGTGTATGTTACGTGATTTTTCTGTACCAAAGCAAATTTTGGTGCAGATGTTCAAATGGAATTGTAGTTTATGGTTTGATGAACGTTTCGAAACTTTAGTGTCAACCTGCCATCAATATATTGATAACCTCATCGTAAATACCCAGCAAACATGGAGCTGGCGGACCACCGGCCCCAAAGCTGAATAAATAAATAAGCTAATTAAAATAGATATATACATTAATGTCTCATTGTATCATTTAATTACTACCTACATTTATTTATTTACTGTATTTATTGTGCAATTAATCGTATGCTTATTTATTTTTTGAGCATTTATTTATTTATATACAGTGCCTTGCGAAAGTATTCGGCCCCCCTGAACATTTCAACCTTTTACCTCATTTCAGGCTTCAGACATAAAGATATAAAACTGTAATGTTTTGTGAAGAAGCAACAACAAGTGGGACACAATCATGAAGTGGAACGAAATTTATTGGATGTTTCAAAGTTTTTTAACAGATAAAAAACTGACAAATTGGGCGAGCAAAATTATTTTGCAGCCCCTTTACTTTCAGTGCAGCAAACTCTCTCCAGAAGTTCAGTGAGGATCTTTGAATAATCCAATGTTGACCTAAATGACTAATGATGATAAATAGAATCCACCTGTGTGTAATCAAGTCTCCGTCTTAATGCACCTGCTCTTTGATAGTCTCAGAGGTCCGTTGAATGCACAGAGAGCATCATGAAGAACAAGGAACTCACCAGGCGGGTCCGAGATACTGTTGTGGAGAAGTTCAAAGCCGGATTTGGATACAGAAAGATTTCCCAAGCTTTGAACATCCCAAGGAACACTGTGCAAGCGATAATATTGAAATGGAAGTAGTATCAGACCACTGCAAATCTACCAAGACCCGGCCGTCCCTCTAAACTTTCAGCTCATACAAGGAGAAGACTGATCAGAGATGCAGCGAAGAGGCCCATGATCACTCTGGATGAACTGCAGTGATCTACAGCTGAGGTGGGCGAGTTTGTCCTTAGGACAACAATCAGTCGTATACTGCACAAATCTGGCCTTTATGGAAGTGTGGCAAGAAGAAAGCCATTTCTGAAAGATATTCATAAAAAGTGTGTTGTTTAAAGTTTGCCACAAGCCACCTGGGAGACACACCAAACATGTGGAAGAAGGTGTTCTGGTCAGATGAAACCAAAATCGAACTTTTTGGCAACAATGCAAAACATTATGTTTGGCGTAAAAGCAACACAGCTCATCACCCTGAACACACCAACCCCACTGTCAAACATGGTGGTGGCAGCATTATGGTTTGTGCCTGCTTTTCTTCAGCAGGGACAGGGAAGACTGCTAAAATGATGGGAAGATGGATGGAGCCAAATACAGGACCATTCTGGAAGAAAACCTGATGGAGTCTGCAAAAGACCTGAGACTGGGACGGAGATTTGTCTTCCAGCAAGACAATGATCCAAAACATAAAGCAAAATCTACAATGGAATGGTTCACAAATAAACATATCCTGGTGTTAGAATGGCAAAGTCAAAGTCCAGACCTGAATCCAATCGAGAATCTGTGGAAAGAACTGAAAAATGCTGTTCACAAATGCTCTCCATCCAACCTCACTGAGCTCGAGCTGTTTTGCAAGGAGGAATGGGCAAAAATGTCAGTCTCTCGATGTGCAAAACTGATAAAGACATGCCCCAAGCGACTTACAGCTATAATCGCAGCAAAAGGTGGGGCTACAAAGTATTAACTTAATAATTTTGCACGCTGAATAATTTTGCACGCCCAATATTTCAGTTTTTTATTTGTTAAAAATGTTTGAAATATCCAATAAATTTCGTTCCACTTCATGATTGTGTCCCACTTGTTGTTGATTCTTCACAAAAGATTTCAGTTTCATATCTTTATGTTTGAAGCCTGAAGTGTGGCAAAAGGTCAAGGGGCCGAATACTTTCCCAAGGCACTGTATATATATTTCTTATTTTGGCAGACTTAGTCTTCCATATTTATCAGGGATAAATTACAAACTAAACAATTAATTGGCCAGAAGACAAACTTGATAGGCAAATACAAAATTAATATGCTCATTTTTTGTTGTTGTTTTTCTATTTGCAATTTGTAATGTCCAATTAATGATTGACTCCCACAGCAAGTGAACATTCTGGCTTGAGGAAACATTCCCACAGACAACTTTTTCTGACTGATTATCCATGGAGTATCCATGGTAATGGTTTGCTATTTTATTAATGGCATACAGTAATGAGGGACCTACTGACCTGCAACATTTTGTGGTTGCGTTTGATCTTCATGTCCACATCTGTCTTGATATTGGTGATATTATAGTGCAGCATTGCATGCTGGGAGTGTAGTCTGTCTGCCATCTCAGCTCTCTGTTGTTCCAGTTCCCTCTTCACATCCTTGATGTCCTGAAGACTCTGATTCAGCTTAGACTCCAAATCCTCCGGACCTACTCCAACACTTGCACCATGCAGGGCCTCTACATTCCACTGGGAGCTCTGGAGCTGGGCCACATCCCGGGAAAGAGTCCCTACCTCCCGGGTCAGGTGCTCCAAGGTGCGGTTGAAGCCATCCAACATGGGCTGGATCTGGACCATCAGCAAGGCCATCATGTGCGGCAGAGTGAGGGGAGATTGCGTGTCTGGATGCCTGACAGGATCTGAGGTAACAACCAGGATTTCAATTCACAATATTCACTCATGTATCTCTCTTCTAATTTTTTTATTAAATCTTTTGGGTTAATATTTTTTATAATTTTTTTTATTGAATAGACAGGTGGAAGCAGAAGCCAGGGATACAGGCAGGGGGAGACAGCGAGGAAGGGCACAGACAGTTGGCCGAGCTGGGGCTCGAACCCCCCATCGCCAAGGGGCATGTCACTCATGTATCTCCTTGTCTGAATTTTTGTTGAACAATTTTCATTAATTGTCTGGTTTAGTTAAAATTATCATTTAAATTTGGTGTTGGAAACATCAATAATAATAATAGTAGTAGTAGTGGGAGTATAGTGTAGCAGTTGTAGATTGTCTACAAAACTATTATTATTGTCCAAAGTCCTCTAAATGGAAGGTGGAGGAGTGCAAGGTCTCTAACATCCACCAGCTCTGTGATGTCATCATGGAGGAGTGGACAAGGACTCCAGTGGCAACATGTGAAGCTCTGGTGAACTCCATGCCCAAGAGGGTTAAGGCAGTGCTGGAAAAAAATGGTGACCACACAAAATATTGACACTGGGCCCAATTTGGACATTTCAGTTAGGGGTGTACTCACTTTTGTTGCCAGCGGTTTAGACCTTAAATTTCTGTGTGTTTAGTTATTTTGAGGGGACAGCAAATGTACACTTACACCAGCTGTACACTAACTACTTTACATTGTAGCAAAGTGCCATTTCTTCAGTGTTGTCATGTGAAAAGTTGTAATCATATATTTACAAAAATGTGAGGGGTGTACTCACTTGTGAGAAATTTTCCCATTTTCTACAACTCCCAATTCCTACTAACCGTGTCTTATCGACAGCTCTGCATCTCCTTGGACAGATCTGTGGGATGGTGAAGGGCACGCACATGGTTCATCCAACCAAATGTCACCGAGCCGCCAATTATTTTTGCACTGTTCATTCAAAACGGAAGCCTTTAGGTTGGATCATGCACAGGATGATTACATTCACTGACTATTCTTCCTCAATTGAAAATACAGGCACCTGATCTGCACACAAGGAGTCAATGTAGTGCGACGTGGCATGATGGATAATCTGATTTATCTAACCCAAATCCCAGGCAGAGCTATGCCAATTTGCACTGCCTTGTGCAGGAGGCCCGGGGAATGTCAGAGATCCCATAGTAAGGCTCGAACTGACTATCATGACGTAGACTGTCTTGCAATGCAGCGATTTAGCACAGTACGCCATGCAGTATGCCATGATTTTAAAATATTATGAAATAAATGTTCTACAGCTTTTGGAAGCTGATTACTGAAATAATGTAGTTCTGTTTGCACTCCACGTGTTGACCTTACTATTTCAAGACCTCTGCAATCTGCCCTGGCATGCTGTCAATTAACTTCTGGGCCACATCCTGACTGATGGCAGCCCATTCTTGCATAATCAATGCTTGGAGTTTGTCAGAATTTGTGGGTTTTTGTTTGTCCACCCGCCTCTTGAGGATTGACCACAAGTTCTCAATGGGATTAAGGTCTAGGGAGTTTCCTGGCTATGGACTGAAAATGTAGATGTTTTGTTCCCTGAGCCACTTAGTTATCACTTTTGCCTTATGGTAAGGTGCTCCGTCATGCTGGAAAAGGCATTGGTCTTCACCAAACTATTCTTGGATGGTTGGGCGAAGTTGCTCTCTGAGGATGTTTTGGTACCATTCTTTATTCATGGCTGTGTTCTTAGGCAAAATTGTGAGTGAGTCCACACCATTGGCTGAGAGGCAACCCCACACATGAATGGTCTCAGAATGCTTTACTGTTGGCATGACACAGAACAGATGGTAGTGCTCCCCTTGTTTTCTACAGACAAGGTGTTTTCCGGATGGCCCAAACAATCGTAAAGGAGATTCATCAGAGAAAATTACTCTACCCCAGTCCCCAGCAGTCCAATCCCTGTACCTTTAGCAGAATATCAGTCTGTCCCTGATGTTTTTCCTGGAGAGAAGTGGCTTCTTTGCTGCCTTTCTTGGCACCAGGCCTTCCTCCAAAAGTCTTTGTCTCACTGTGCATGCAGATGCACTCACACCTGCCTGCTACCATTCCTGAGCAAGCTCTACACTGTTGGTGCCCTGACCCCACAACTGAATCAACTTTAGAAGACGGAGCTGGTGTTTGCTGGACTTTCTTGGGTGCCCTGATGCCTTCTTCACAAAAATTGAACCTCTTGAAGTCCTTGAAGTTCTTGATGATCAGATAAATGGTTCATTCAGATGCAATCTTACTAGCAGCAATATCCTCCTGTGAAGCCCTTTTTGTGCAAAGCATTGGTAATGGCACGTGTTTCCTTGCAGGTAACCATAGTTTAAAGAGGAAGAACAATGATTTCAAGCACCACCCTCCTTTTAATGCTTCTAGTTTGTTATTCTAACTCAATCAGCATGACAGAGTGATTTCCAGCCTTGTACTCGTCAACACTCTCACCTGTGTTAACAAGACAATCACTGACATGATGACAACTGGTCCTTTTGTGGCAGGGCTGAAATGCAGTGGAAATGTTTTTGGGGGATTAAGTTCATTTTCATGGCAAAGAGGGACTTTGCAATTCATCTGATCACTCTTTATGACATTCTGGAGTACATGCAAATTGCCATCATCATAGGCATCAGACTTTGTGAAAATTAGTATGTGTACCATTCTCAAAACGTTGGACCACGAATGTACATTAGTGGTTCTCAAACCTCTCCTGGGGGACCCCAAGCTGTCTCACAGCTTATTGTAGCCCTGAACTAGCCACCTGATTCAAGCAGGTAAGGATTTGATGATTAGTTGACAAGTTAATTCAGATGTGCTAACTCTGTGAAATTTCTAACATGGCATGACTGGGGGTCCCTCAGTAAAGGGTTTAAAAAAAACACTGATGTACGTTTTCAACAACAAGCAGCACCATTTGACCAATCAAAATTCTGGTTGTGTGTAAATGTACTTAGCAACTGAAATTGATTATTTTTCTTGTTATGCTACCCTTTGTCTCTCTCGAAATCTAAACTGTTTGGTTTCATCCACTAAAATTGTTTTCAAAGTCAAATGCCAAGGTTCCAAATATAGTAATAACAACACTGCAGAGCTATTTCCAGAGCAGTGTTTGGACATTTCACTTCCTCTATGTGTTGGTCTTTGGGACTGAACCCCCCTGTGATTTAATGTTGGATGGATTTGTGACTGTTTGTGCACCCCAGAGACAGCCAAAATGGATGATCTTCCTTTTAAGATGTTAAAATAATGACATGAGGGATTCTAACGTCCTTACTAGAATGTGTGTGAGTGTGTTTGTGAACCTAACAGTAAATTCCCCCATCCACATGTATGTCCTCTGGGAAAAAGTCCCTGTTTTGTCACCCTGATATCTGGACAGAGTCCAGACCAGCTTCAAACTGTTTCTGCTTGTATTTAAGTGTGATCTATTTGATTGGAGGGCCTTTAATAATTCAGGGTTGTTTTTCTAGCAATATTGCAAAGACCCTCCATTCGGGGACAAAACAAACGCCCCACATGCTTTACCACTAAGAGGTCAGATACGGAGAGCTGGCGTTTTCCGGTCGGCCTCACCGCAAGACTTTTACGAAGCTGGATGGCATTAAGATTGATGGATGAAAAAAATTCATTCATCAAAATGATTTGTTACAGGCTCCTCTGTATGGCGCAATGGTCGAATTTAACTGTGTCATAATGCAAATTGGTACAGCATTAAATTGATCTGGAAATATAGTCAAAATATAATTAATTATGGATGAGCTAAAGGTTTCATCATTGGGACGATTAATGGCTGCTGAAAATTTGGCTTTGCCATTATAAGTGAATAATTCATTATCAATGTGTTTTCTTCAACAGTTATAGACAATAATGACCTGGATATACAGTATACTTCAATCAATTAATTGCTACCTTGGTGAATGAAAGTATCAATTTCTATCAAATATATTAAAATTTTTGGATGATTCCAAACTTTTGAATGCTAGTGTACCTCCACAATACACAAGTGAATTACCAGTCTACAAGACAAATCACAACCCTCTTTTTTGTGGGGTTTGCGTAGTATAGTGGGCTATGTCGCTGCATTGCAGGAAAGTCTACGTCATGATAGTCATTGGTTTAAGCCTGACTATGGGTTCTCTGACATTCCACGGGCCTCCTGCACGAGGCAGCGCAAATTGGCATAGCGCTGGCGGGGATTTGAGTTAGATAAATCAGATTATCTATCCTGCCACGTCGCTCACCAGCAACTTGTTGTGTCCAGATCGGGCGCCTGTGGGTTAAATCGTGGAAGTATAGTTGGTAAACGTAATCCTCCCGTGCATGATCTGAGAAAAAGGCTTCTGTGTTGGGTGAACAGTGTGAAAATAATCTTCGGCTCGTCATCCACGGATCTCTCCAAGGAGTTGGGGAGCTTCCACCAAGGCAGGGTTAGAGGGAATTGGGAGGGGAGAAAAATCCAAAGAATAAAAATAAAAAGCCACAGCCCTCTTCACTTTGAGTCCAAACATTTAATGTTGGGTTCCTGCTTGTTTTTCATAAGTCTGCCCCAAAATGTTTACAGTAGCTGGTGTGTTTGTATAGATTTGCTGGTTACCATTCATTCTAGCTAGCCCTTTTAGTCTGACTTGATTGAAGCCATGTCAATTACCTCTTCGTACATCGTGGTTTTATTGTGACGGGATTGAAGCCACATTAGTTCCTTCAGGCTTTACGTCATGGTTCTTGTGACGTGATAAATGCTGTAGACACTTCATTCCAAACAAAGACATTATGTCACAGGAAGAGAATGTACTGAACCAGCAGAAATGATGACGGTCCTCATGTGGTTTAAGTATGAGCCAGTACAATATATTAAGAAGCATATGTCACCATCTCACTGTGTACTACCGTCACAAATACAATGAATGTATGGAGGGAATTCTTTTACAGAAGAAAGACAGGATTTCCTGAGAAGGAAACATGAACACACTTGTCTGGAGGTGTCCATACAGAGAACTGGACTGCCCTCCCCCATTCCATCTGCTGATTATTTACTGCCAAAACCTGTCAATTCTCAGAGGATGTGAGTGAGACAGGCAGTTGACCAGACTAGTGTATAAAAACAGAGGTGTAAACATACCAGACAGGACCTTTGAGGCAGGAATTAACTATTGACTGAAAGCTCTGTTGATCTTTCCCATTTTGTTCAGTTTAAAGTGTTGTTCGGTGTTGACCTTTGAAAGGTCCATTCCTTAGGTTTGATTGTTGACTTAGATAGAAAGTGAGCATGCATGTCTTTGCATGAGAGCGTCTCAAAGATGTGTAGATAGATGTTGTTAGGAGTGTTACTGATGACCATGCCTCGTCATGGATCTGACTGTGTTGTGAAAACACTAACCATAAACCAAAGTCACAACACTAGTTTTTGTTGTCATAATTCAGGTTAGGCTAACTATGGTGACATAAACGCTATGTCATTTGGCAGACGTCTCATCCAAGGCAACTTCTTGCTGTGTTATGTGTCCCTTTCTTGAATTATTTGGTAGAAAACTATTGCCCAACGTGAAGTTTCACTGTAGCAAGGATTTACTGTACCATGGTGTTAACCAGGCTTTCTAATTTTATCCATAACTTTTGTTGCCCAGATATTAACATGATGATTTTAGGGTTCTGATTTACCTCCATGGTTGGAAATCTTCTGGTGGGGGTGGTGGGGATGGTCATAGCCAGCGTGAGGGATGTGCTCCTGGGCCTGCCGAGGGTATGACAGAGATTCTGGAGAATCTGTGTGTGTTTCAATGCTGTCTGCCTCCAATGGATCGTCCAGAGGTTTCTCAGATGCTTGGAAGTCATTTTGCTCCCACTCTGGCTGGTGGGACTGAGCATCTGCAAAGATAACAAGATGAAAGTATTAGAAAAGGGTGATTCTGACCACACAGTAACTAGAGTGGTACAGTAGCTGCAACGTGTTCTCATCTGGGCAGGCCCTGAGAAACACGGCCTTGTCTTACCCCTCTTTCCCCCACTTTTGACCCAATTACATTCCAAGCAAAAATTAGTTTGATGGCTATTCGACTCCAGTGGTGTTGAATAATTAATTATGTGAGACCTTTGCGGTTTCAGAAGCCCTCTCAATAAGGGGCATGGTGGGGTTCAGAGTAGACCAGCCGATAACGGGGGACTTTTTAGTCCTTTGTTTTGGCCTCTTTGTTTTTGACCTAGAACTGTCCCAAAAGGGCGGAGAGTTATATTTAGGTCCCTAATGCCTCGTCTCTCTGCAATTTTCAGTCTTTTATTCATGCATGCCTGCGTATGTTTGTACTGGTGCATGTTTTTGTGACTCAGTGCGTATGTGGGCTCCTAGCTATTGTGGGTTGGTGGGGGTCGGTGTAGGTTTGTTTTTAGGGGGCACCCCCCCCTTACAACCTTTCTTGATGCCCTGAGAACCAGTCACACACCCTTTCCTCTCTCCCCTGGGAGGTGACTAACTTCCCCCAGCTTTCCAAGGCGTTTACACAAATGCTGAGTCTGGGTCACCGTAGTTTCCTTAGTTTGTTTGAGTCAGAGAGGGCTGGGTGAGGGGTTTGAATGAATGCCAGCTCACCCAGTCATCACCCCCCCCCCGCAGACCGAACTGATGCAGCAGACCTACCTGTGTTTTGAGCCTCAATGTTTTCTGCATGTGTTGGTCCAGCCAATGGGGGATCCTGAGAGTTTAACACCTGTCCCCCTGCCACTGGGGATACAAAGAGTTGAAGAGACAGGATGTCACTTTTATTAGTTTTAGCGGCTTTCGTACACGATTCCCAGCCAGTCCTTCATGCAAACTTAAGGGCCATTTCATTAGTAATTCAAGCGTGTCTGTTCAGGGCTTCAACAAAAGAGTGAAACGTTTGAGGGTCCCTGAGGAGTAGGTTCAACACCTCTAATCTAGAAACTTCAAGGCAGGTGAAGGCATAATTCACCCTAAACCCTTTGAGTGCTCATTGATATCTGGAGCTGTAAGTCTGTGTTGTATACATTGGCGTAGGAACCGGGGGGGACGGGGGGGCGTGTGTCGCCCAATATTGGAAAATGCTGCATGTGTCCCACCCAAAACTGTACATTTGGAACTTTTATTTTAAAAGTGCGACAAAGAAGATATCCTTCCCATTTCATGCTGTTTGAATAATCACCATTCGCCAATCACCAGCTTCATATTCTTCAATTTTCACGAGAAGTTAAATGTGCAATATGTAATTTTTGGCCGCCAGGGGGCTTTCAATCAAAACAATAGCAAAAGATGTACTTGGATGACGTCGGGAGGTTGCGTGGGATCATGGGTTTTGTTATCGTCGTCAATGACAACCTTCCAATCTAGCGTCTCCGGCAGAAAAAAATGTTCACTGACAAAGTAAAATATTGTTAAAAAATTATAAGTTTATTCACGTTATGTTTGGCGGCTCCCTGGATCTTATAACAACTAGAGCAGTCACAGGTTATATGACGCCATTTACGGGCGACAAAATGAAACGTCCCGTGTCTTCGAATTATATTACAAATTTCTCTGGATTTGAAAGTTAGTGGAAACATTTAGGATAATGTAAGTACACAACTAAGAAATATATCTAATATATGTACAGTGATGTTTGCTTTTAATGCAAAGTATGTATTTTGTTATTGTTTTGATTGATATTACATATTGTACCTTTAACATTACACTACGAACATAAAAATATGTTACTGGTGCGCACCTTCATAAACTCATTCATTGGTGCTCACCAGCTTTGAACTTGAATAAGACTCGATTTTGTATGAGGTAAATTAGTCTCATTCAAGTGGTTGAAGTAAGCAAGCTTTTTTAAATTGAGTTATGGATAAGAGGCTTATGACGTTTAAAGCAACGACGGAATTTTGAATGGCATGTGTGTTATGCTTTGCGAGAGGTGCTAACTAAAGTTACGTTAGATAGCTAGCCACATAGCTGGCAATCGATTTCTCTGTGTTAACCTTAGCAAGAGTAAATGTTCTGTCATCTAATTTAAGCATTATGCCACCCCACAAAAAAATAAAAACCATCATCAAAGGACATAACGTTACTGAAGTTTTTTTACAAAGAGTAACGTTATTGTAAGTATACAACACATTTTACACAAGGACAGGACAACATCTTAACCTATCATTTACAAAGCCTAGATTTACATTAAAAAAATGATATAATGTGTCATCAGGAGAATGCTGGTACCATCAGGGAAGAGGCAGGTGAGGAAGGAGTGGCACATGAAGGAGTTACAGATTAAGTAACAGGTAGAGGGTGTGAGGTAAGGTCTTAAATGGAATTAATTATGAATATGTGAAAGTTTGTGCCTTTTATACATTTTCCACGTACAGAAGAGCTCAAGATAAACATATTTGGTCATAAATCCACTATTACTTTGTTTGCAATATCATATAGGCTACAATTGATAATTTATTAGGAGAACCATGATGCAGCCATGAAAGAGACAAAAGGAGAGGCAGGTGGCACTGCAGGGTGTGAGGATTTAAAATGTATTCATGATTGTAATGGATTAAACCCAAGGATGGAGGTAGAGTAGCCTGGAAAAATCCAGACCCAAATCCGGAGGAGATATGGGTCTGGGATCTAGTAATGAAAATGACCCAGCTCGAGGGGCGGCACCAAGTATGCATTTGAAAATCTCACTGTACGCAATTGGATATAACTACGACCTATCACCAGTGGTTTTTCGCTAAGCACCTATGGCGGAGCTAACTGGTAGTTTAAACTCTTGCAAAAACGTCATTCCTAAAAAGGAACAATTCGAGCACCGTCTTCTGTCCCTCTTTTAGACAAAAAGCCAAGTCTATCTCGTTCATTGTAGTGGCCAAAGCCGTTTTAAACAACTGGTGTTATTGCGATCTTACAATGTTTACTAATGACTTCGAGGTCGCAGCGCTATCGTCATCTGTTTAACACGCTTCTGGCACGCCTATATCAGATACACCGATGTGATTGGTGCAGCTCGGCTACAAGGGCATAGTTAATGAGCAGAATGACTCGGTGCCAGAGTGACTTGCTGAGCAAATTCAAACTGTGCTCTTGCGAGAATTCTGGATTTCCAGGGTAGAGGTAGAGTTGCTGCCTGTTCAATGCCAGTTCCTCAATCAATAATCAGAAACAAGGGTGTAGGAACGGGGCATGTGGGGGGACATATCCCCCCCAATGTTACAGACAGGCAATGTGGTCCCCGGCAATAATAAAAACAAATTGTGAAAAATATGGTGCCTCCCCCCCCCAATATCAAAGTCTTTCCTACGCCATTGGTTGTATAGCTCATGTATCATTACCTGTTTCCTCACAGTTTGGCCCTGCGTGTCCGGGACAGCACCTCCACAACAGGGCTGTGATGACATTCTTCTTCTCTCTGTACACAGGCCGGGTTGAGAGCTTGTACCTAAAGGTGCAGAAGGACAGGTCCATTAACTGAATGTACTTGTAGGAGAATGCAATGTTGGGCCTTGTACAATACAATGTCAACATTACTGCCGTCTGCAATGCAATGCAGTGTACTGTTCGTGTTCAATGGGTTCTTGCCCGGTTGGACTCACATGATGAGCTGGCAGTCGGGCGTGCCATTGGGACAAGGGCTCTGGGCTCTAATAGTGTACTGCTCAGTGCCACAGACGACAGCCACGGTGACGGTGCTGTAGTGCACAAATGCACACCAGTTCCTGTTAGACACACAACATCATTCATTTGATAACATGTAATTGTGTGTAATGACACAGGAAGCGAGAAGACCGTTTGGATTATCAGGTTGCTGGGGTGAAGGCCTGGTCTGTATTCCTCCTGCACTCACAGTTCACTCCTCAAACAGCTGCTGACTCAGTTTGCTTGTTTGCTATTCTACGTTTCTCCATCCTGTTTTTACATGT
>JACXGM010002419.1:12907-47155 GCA_016801145.1 Umbra pygmaea
TCTGTTTTTACATGTCAGGGCTACAGACATAGTATCTGTTTTTACATGTCAGGGCTACAGACATAGTATCTGTTTTTACATGTCAGGGCTACAGACATAGTATCTGTTTTTACATGTCAGGGCTACAGACATAGTATCTGTTTTTACATGTCAGGGCTACAGACATAGTATCTGTTTTTACATGTCAGGGCTACAGACAGTATCTATTTATTAATGTCAGGGCTACAGACATAGTATCTGTTTTTAAATGTCAGGGATAGAGACATAGTATTTGTTTTGACATGTCAGGGCTACAGACAGTAGCAAAGTGGCAATCGGGAGAGTCAGGACCTTTCCCGGTGGGCCGGTAGTGTTTCAAGGCCGCGAGGGCTGGTCTGATAATAGTTATACATTGCAGGTTCTTACCAACACCATCAGGCAGCCTGGTGTGCGGCCGCTGCCCACTTGCCAAACTGTACAGCCTCTGCTCAACCTGTACGGCCGCAGCAGCTTCTTATTTTCATAAACACAGGCTAATCAGAAAGCACTAACGAAGTGTTGGTCACAACCATGTCTAGGATTTTCAGAAATATAGGGGGATCAGTTAGCAGCCCCTCCCCAAATGGCATAGCCCAGGACAGCCTATGACGTAACGCCATTGAACACCTCTTTTTTCCCATAGTTTTTTCCTCGTCAGGTTTGGAAGTCTATCGGTAACGTTAACAGACAGATTGTGAGTGATTTGAATACCCCTTGAGCCTATAGAAATTCTTGTTTTGGAATCACTCAATGCCAAAAAAAAGACACAACATAATAAACCATATTGCATCATGTCTGATTAATTCCTGTAATATACACTTTAGTGAATCCTAAAAAGTGTAGAGGCGTCATTCTTGTTTTGTAAAGAAATAATCTATTCTTTGTGTTGCTTAGGTTATTGTTTTATGAGTGATGATGGGTGATTGCTGCTAACTGTTGCTTATGTTATGGAAGAATGAGTTCATTTGAGACGTATGACTTGTTTTGGTAGTTTTAGTGAATTTTCTATGTGAAATTAACTGCTGTGCAACAGTGAAATTCGGTTATGAGAACTGTGTGTAGAGTTTTGAATAAGAGACCTAACTATTGAGAAATGGGTCCTAGCGATTGTAAAAAATTATAATAAAAACTTTTTTACGACAAATAGCTATTGCCCATTTCAAGGTCTTCTGAAATTGGTAATTTACAACCTCATACTTCAAATTTAACATTTCAATTATTTGATCAATGTCTCTTTATTTAACGTAGTTGGCTAATTACTGAGGATATTTTGTTTAATAGCATATACATTTAAGTTGTCTCTCTCTCTAAATAAATAAATAAATGAAACATGTACAGTAGAAAATTACACATTGAAAGTGGGTAGAGTGTTTGCAGTTACTATTTACCCCATCACAAAATGGACTGGTGCACCATGGGCTGAACATGTCTCACTCTGGCCCTGGCTACAGACATAATATCTGTTTTTACATCAGGGCTACAGATGTATCTGTTTTTACATGTCAGGGCTACAGACATAGTATCTGTTTTTACATGTCAGGGCTACAGACATAGTATGTGCTCCAGAGATGCACTGACTACTGACTTTCCCACCACCTTACAGATATAGAGCAGTTCGGAGAGTTTGTCTAGATTTATTGTTAACAGCGCCTCCAATAAAATCCATTCAGCAGCCTATTTATCAAACACGTTTTAGGGGGTTTTCCTTGGTAGACAGTTTGTGTTTTCATTTCTGTCAGATTTTTCCTTAAGTTGTCATATCTTTTCCAGGGCAGTCTGCCCGTGATGTCTACCAATTCTCCATTACCACAATATTTGTGCTACTATTGCCAGCTTCTGCTCCCAGATGTTACATGAAATGTCACCCCGCTACCATCCCATGATCATCTTTGGGCTAATTTCATCCCCAGGCAATCGTGCATCCTGGAACAACTTCCATTCAAAGTTTGCTGTATGGGAAAGACCATGGTATGGATTTTGTATTAATTTAATTTAATCCAACAAATACAGAGGAATTTAAACAGCAGCTTTCAAGGCATAATCAGGGAACTAGTGTATAGTGGGTAGAACAGCTTTATCTCTGTGGTTTTCTGACGATATACATACACCCTATTTGATGCAACTCTTTACTAGACCTTCTGCAAATCTTTTGAACAAGATGAATTAACCGTCACACTGCTGACTGCATATTGTTGCCCACTGGCTGCATTAGCGTCACACAAATGCCCCCATAGAGGAAGACCGGCAGCCAGCAGACCCAGCCTAGCCCCACCTCTACACAACTGCCTCCCATCGCGACTATGTCATTGCAGGTATACGAAGCCAATGCAGAGCAGCTCAGTAGGGAAGCTAAAATCGGACAGGAAGCTACAGAACAAGCAGAAAGGGACGGAAAGGACGATGTCGCCAAGCTAGGGTGCCTTCCATGCTGTTCCGTCAAAACAACACCGGAGCTGTGACAGTAGATAGTGGAGAGGCTGCCAAAACTACAACCCCCCTAGCCATTCCTCACAAACCAATTCAGAAACATTTGCTTTCCAGTTTTACCTTTTTCCCCCGTTTGTCTTAACAAACCACCCTTCAGTACCATAAACCCTTACAATATGTTATTAAGGAAAATGTTTTCTCTTGTATTTCCCTGCAGGTCATATCTGGGGAAGTATGCCGTCCCATTCATTTCAGCCCCAATTACATCTCGGCTCTCCTCTTTCTGACCCACCCTAACCAACACATACATGTGCTGAGCTGTGCTAACCTTCTCCAGACCCACACTGTCCAAACAACCCATTAGAGAGGATGACTGATGGCCAGGGGTCGTCTACAGCACCGCCGGGGTCATCTCGCCACGGGCCCCGACCCAGGTGAGGCAGGTGTAGAAGGGGGATGGATTTCGTCGTTCCTGGGTGGGCCTGTCTTGACCGGTCTTTTGAGATGAACTCCACGCTCTCCCCCAATGTCCCTTGCAATCAACGGGACACTATCAGATGTGAGGTCATCAGCGAGGGACAGCGTTGACAGTAAACACTGAACGAGCAGACGCTCTGGGACCCCTTGAACTGACGCATGAGGTGAAGGGGTGCAGTTAGATTGTGGCCCATCAGATCTAATGTTTGGTATTTTTCCTGGCTAACCTTCCTGAACCTGTGACTCAGACTGATGTAGATGCCAAGCTAAGATGAAGAGTCTTTCGTGTTTTCCAAGTCACTCCCCTCCACTGCAACCTGAAACATTGTATGGAGGTTGAACATCAGTCAAGGGTTAATTAACTCTGCGTGTATGTTTATATGTGTTTGATTTTTAAAGTTTCTCGAACCGTACAAGATCTATCTGGTCTGGCTGACACATTTAAGGTCAACATCAGACATTATGCATATGTGTGACAATGCCTTATCCGGCATGGTACAGGCCCTGGGACTCACAGGACCCTGCATGGACTTTACTTATCATGGGTGTGTCATTGGCTCTGTACCCCAAAACCTCTGTCTCCAGGTCAGACTAGAGGAAGACACTTGAAGGCCAAGACAGCCTGAGAAATGGAGACGATTAAACCAGATACTTAAATAGTTTATTAGGCAAGCACTCACTGATCTTATGTTAGTGGCACTGATATTGGAGTCTGGACAACATTTAGTGCCCTTGATGATTATTAGTTTACTTGGTAAAGAATAGCAAAACAAATGCATTGTTTATCGCTTGATTTTGGGGCGGCAGTGCGTCAGTGGAACCAAGGTTGGTGGTTCGATCCCCGGGTCCTCCTGACCAAGTGTCGAGGTGTCCATGAGCAAGACACCTAACCCCAGTTGCTCCCGACGAGCTGGCTGGCGCCTTGCATGGCTGACACCGCCGTTGGTGTATGAATGTGTGAATGAATGGGTGAATGTGAGGCTCTGTAAAGTGCTTTGGTGGCCACTGTTTGTCAGAAAAATGTGCTATATAAATGCAGTCCATTTACCATTTATTTACCATTTTACACTCAAAGTGAAATCTACCCTTTAATAAGAAGGTAAGGAAAAAACAAGCTATTCATAATATTTATTCTCAACTTGTTCTGTCATTATAAGGCGCAGATGGCACTTTACCCTAAGTTGCTCTGGGAGGAATGTTCCTGTACTTACTGTACGTTGCTCTGGATAAGACTCTGCTAAAATGTAAAATGTAATTATTGACGCTTTTGCATGGCATGATAACAGAACTGAGTCTTCTCGTATTATGTTTGATAATGCATGGCTTAATGTGTTCTCATTCCTCTAGATGATTCAGAGCCCTAGGTCCTCACTTGTGGACTCTCCTTCAGTTCAGCAGACTGGGTCATTGCAAAAGATTTTGTGGTCAGTGAGCCATTTTTGTTTAGATCAGAAGAGGGTTTTGGGATCATTGACATTGTGTAACAACAACCCAGTGTTATCCTGTAGTAGAGGTAGACAGTTCTTGCTCAATAGGAAACTGAATCTAAGTACCATTCAAGGCCTTTGGAAATGAAACCACCTTGCAGCATCGCATGTCTAACACCGCACTTCAAAATGGAGATACATTTTAGTTCTGCATGATCATCCGTAGTTTTAAGCCAAGCGCACCTCTTAGGTTTGTTGCCAAAAAGCTATATTTTTGTCTTACTGAAACCCGGTTCGATTCAGTGGACACCAATAAGCGTAACAGGCACCTTTGTGTTTTACCGACACAGAGCTTTACACTGCAGCGACTGAAGTAGAGGAGTCATTTGATTGATTTATCTCCTCAAAGAGAGCAAGATGTTTAGCCTTCCCTCACTCCGATCCAAGATTGTCTTTCTCTTGGCCCAGATAGCTGTAACCCAAAGACAAGGGTCTCCTCGGCAGGAGACAAACGCCTGCTGAATGCATTGTAGGGGAGGAGGGTTGTCACAAACCAGCACAGAGCTCATATTTCAAAAACTGATAGAGAACATGACTCCTTACTCTCTAACGGTTTCCAGCATCAGCATAGCCTTCACCCCTACAGAGACTAAACAGTCGTAAAAAAACAAGGTTGTTTAACATGTCTTCAGTACATATGGATCCAAGAAAATAAACGAGAAAGCAAATACAAGGAGACAGAATTTCTCTTTTTATACTAAAACTGAGGAAATATTTAGTAATACCCTTACTTGACGGGACTGAATATAAACTCTGAGTTTGGAATGTTTGTTGAAATGACTGGACGGTCAGTGATACTTTAACTGTTTACCCCTAAACAGTTTGTCTTGGCTTCTAGTGTGTCGCAAACAATGTCCGGCAATATTGTGATATTTCACAACAGAACAATATTATGCAACTTCACCGATGTGGAACATTGTGCCTGGGGGCTCGTGCTCGTTTTGCTCTTTCAAGTTCAATCTTACTTTCTGTAGCAAAGGTTGTAGATACTGTAGTCTTTTAAATGAAGCTCTCCAATGTGTCCTTTCTGCAATCAACCACCGTGATTTGAGCTTGTCAGTTCAGCCCCGTGTCACTTCCTGCAGGTCTGTTGTGACATCACCAAGAGCCATCCTCTGGATGTCTGTTATTACCTCCTGTAGTCCTCCCAGCCCAACACCCCCGCCGGCTCCGACCAGGAAGGAAGTGACGGTCACACATGGTGCTACTTCTCCCTCCTGGGACACTCCATCACACAAGATACCCACGGCTATCTCACACATAAAGACACGCACACATTGATAGATGGAAAGACATTTTCAACACATTAACATAAGACACACATTACACAGACAGACATCCACCGCAAATAACAACGGATATTGTCACACACACAAATAGACAGATAAATAGGCAAACGGATAAAGACAGACTGTCAGAATGTGCGAGTCCCGACTCCTAATCTTCATTTCATTCCTTCTGCAGATTCATTTGATGTAGCTGGAGAGTCATGGTGGTGAGTTTCTCTAGTTTTGTGATATGATAACAGTGTTCACACAGTGACACTGCTCAATACCTCAGTCTGTTCATGGAGGCCAAGTAGGTTTATTAGGACTCCTATTGAGAAGGGAGCCAAAGTTAAAGAGAAAGGCTACTTCAGCTAAGAAGCATTGCAGTCTTTGTTCAAGGTTGAAGCGTCATGTCATAGCTAAATCATGTATGTTTTACTGTACTAACAACACCAAAGCCAAATACCCCCTTATCAAGATAAATGAAAAACTAAAAGAGCCACATTGTTGCTTTGGTTAAGTTTCAAAGCCCAGACTCATCTCTGCTTGTTGCTAGACCACAGCTGGCCCCGATAACACTGTCATTTTTATGCTGGGTCTGTTTTTTTCGCGTTGAAGAAAAGACACATTGTGTCAGAGAGCGTTCAAAGGGTTTCAGTTTCGAAGTGAACCCGACTGCTGCAGATAATGTCGATTCAGAGACAATGGAGAACAGAAACAGATGAGTGTGGGGGACCCGTTGGCCACGGAATCAACATGGACTCTGACAAACGACTATACAAAACGCCTTTGTGCCAAATCCAGTGGCGATGCTGTGAGGCCAAGAACACTGGAAATCAAAGCTGATTCCCTGAGGCAATTATTTTATGACAGTGAGTCAAAGAAAAAGATCTGGATTCAATTTGTATCTTGCATGATGGAAATGTAAAGTTAATTGTTTACTATAAATGTACCGTAGTCTCACTGCTAACAGGGTAACATTGCCTGTCAATTGTAATCATGCTATAATAATAAGTGGCACAGGTTTGCCCTGACTGTCCTGTGAAAGCACAGCAGTAACAAACAGAATAGACCCTTTCCCACACTGCTATTCCAGCCGCGCTGGAGGTGAGTTCAGAATGCTCTTTTCCAATCGGCTCGGGAGGAGCGATAGAGATATAGGAAGCAAGCGGATGGGACCGAGTTTCCGCTGTGGAAGTTAAAGCTTTTTTTACCTTTATTTTACCAGGTTAGCAAGTTGAGAACATATTCTCATTTTAAACCTGGTCAAGATAAAAGCGTTGACATGCAGAAGACATAGTTACACACAAATTTCAAGACAAAGAATTACAGAGTAAAAATAATATAAACAAGGATCAAGTAATCAACGAAGCACCGTAGCACTGTCATTTGTGAAGTGACCTGGTGCAATCTCAGATAGAAATGTCAGGTGTTAGACCAAATGTGAAGTCTTGACCTTATTCTTTTAGCTATATATAATTAATTTAATGAGAGAGACAATGTGATGTTTATAGTGCATTAGTAAGACAGTTAGATATAATTTTTATTTCCTTTAATGCAGGATACTCAGAGTATATACAGTAGAAATTATATATACAGTCTATGCAAATTAAGTCTAGCTAAAAAGGTACCGTAGGTCAGTCGGAATGTAAGGTTTCAGGGCAAAAACAACAACATGGGAATAGGTAAAATATTGAGCATAGCTGTGCATATGGCAGTGTGATAAATTGTACAAAGCTGTGCAGGTAAACATGTGTATGTAGATACATCCCACTTGAACATACTTTGTGTCTGAAGTTTCTGACCGGAGGAAAAGCAGCATAAGCTGTTAAGCACCTTGCCATTCTACTTCCTGTTAAGTTCTATTCTAGAGGGGTCTGGTCTGTTATCTCGGTGTGTTACACTGTAACCCTGCATGGTCTTGTTCTGCTGGCTAGTTGAATTCTAGTTGTCCACAGTTCTACTACAGTTCGTAACTTCTCTCTTGGGAGCGCCTATCAGAGCTCCCCATGCGTACCTAAGGTCCAAAGCTCTCACGTCAGCCGTGTGCTGCACATCCCAACCGCGCCTCACATATACATTCCTAATGTAACACGTGCATTGTTCCACACCGCAGTCCAACAGGATATCAAATGGAAACCTCATCCTACACATCAGTGATGCTCACTGTCTGCACAACAGGAGAGCCTTCTACTGTAGCACCATAGGACTCACAGACTTCAAATGTTACTGTCCTTGTGGGGACCTCAAAACTTATTCTCATTTTAAGTTCTATTTATTCTCTCTTTAACCCTCAATCCTGAACCCTGCATCTTACACCAAATGTTACTTTTACCCTAAAGCTCAACCCTAAAAGAGTCATTGCAATGGTTGGTTCCCCCTGGATAGTTCAACGTGAACAATTACTCAAACACCAAAACAATTGGTTTCTGTTAAACCTTAGGGCTGTACCCATGGCAATATCACTGTTCTGAAATGTATTTGGCACATGGTTATTTATCAGAATTTTTAGTTAGCGCCATTCATTTACAAAATATGTTTAACACAATTATTCTACCTTGAGTGGCTGAATACCTCTTACTTATCCAGTCTGTTCCCTTATTCATGTGCCGTAGTCTGCAGAGTAGCGACATTGACATTTTCCTTTGCAAAGTCCTTGCTCTGGGGACATGTGACAAGTATTCAGTCACTCTGACAAATCAAAGTTTGGTAGGAAATGTTTTTTTCTATGTTAACAGCCAAAGAATTTTCCCTTTACAGACTCCAAGGCCGAAGCAAATGGATTTTTAACAATGAAGAGGAAGTACTCGCCCGAATGCCCCTCACATATAAAGCGTAGCCAGCATGACTAATTTGAGATTTAGCAAAAGATGTTTCCTAAGCCGAGTAAGAGTTTTGAGAACACTGACTGTGTACCTCGCTTCACGCATCAGTTTTAGTTTGAATAGCCAATCAAAATGGAAAAGGGAAATGGAAATGTCATCAGGAGGCTGCAGGAAGTCAGCAGCGGTTTTAGCATCTGACTAGTAACCAAAAGGTTGCTAGATCAAATCCCAAGCAGGTGAGGGGACAAATGTTCAGTTTTAGCATTTATTTAAAGTCATGATCAACAATGCCTGAAAAGGCAATGTCAAATGTTATTTTATTATTAAAATTAACAACCTATTTTATGTTTTGGTTAGGGTTAGGATTAAGGTTAGTGCAACTTGTAGTTATAATTGAAGAGGGCTATCAACGAGCACATTTTGAACTAAAACGTTCCTAATCTCTTCCCTCACCTCCGTTTTGATTGGGTATTCGACTGAACCAATCATAATCTTTCTGCTCTCAAAACATGTTTGAGTAAGGAAAACTTTCTGCACAAGGTAAGCCTTCCACAGACCACAAGACACCTTTTTCACACGAACATCCAATCAAAAGAGATAATACAGGCAACAACCACACGTCCCAGCCCAAACCTGTTCCCAATTACAGTAATGGTGGTGACACGACAAAATAACAGTCGTCTTTGAACGATGTCGTTGAGTAAACGTTTTAAGTGGTTGCTCTTAAATATGGCTAATCGCAGACTGTTTGGGGCAGCTCCTCTGGGAGCTTATTAGCATGGGACAAACTAGCTGTGGTGTAGTCTGGGGTGTAATGTTTTTATAGGGTTAAAGTAATGGTATGTCCAGTAACACAGTTTAGGATCTGCCAGCAGTTCAGGCCTTACGAAATACGGGAACCTATAGTTCCCTTTGGCTTTCCCAGCGATCAGGATTAATTGCTATTGATTCATTTGGGGTAAGAATAATCATGAGTACTTATGACACTTTGGAGAATTGGGACTGTGGAGAGAGAGTGGTCCCAAAAAGCCCAGCCAATCCCAATTGGTTAATCCTTGGCATTTGGGTAGAAACTCATTCTAACAAGGAAGGCGCATGTAAATGTTTGCAAAAACACTGCCTTTGTTTAGTTTCCCCATCATTAGGTTTCATGCTGAGTAAGATGGGAAAGATACAAATTGTGCCAAAAATGGGGGTGTTGTGGAGGGGGTCAGAAAGAGTTTAATGTGCTCAGAAGAAAAAAGCCTGCAGGAAGAGACCCCCATCCGAAACCTTCATGTTTCTGGTCTTCGTCAGCTGCTCTTTTTCTCACCCTGGGTGGTCACTGTTGTTACACACATGCTGGCAGACCAAACATGTAACGTTTGATGTTTGTGTTAGTACCACAGGTGGTTTTTCCAGCATATTCCTTCATAAAGACCTAAGTTGTCTGTCTGTCAGTGGAAAGGTGGGCTAGCAACCATGAATAAACAAACACTCACCCGGTTCGGGCTGGGAAGTTTCCTTCCTTTCCGGGAGGGGGCGGAGTCTCCTCAGACGCTAGACCCAGTGACTGTTTTCCAGCGCCAGCCAGGTGGGCTTGTCTACGAGCTCCGTGGCTCTCGGTTTGGTGTGCAGTGCCAGTCATGTCATGTCTATGTCCATGGGGTCCCGTCCTCCGGTACGGAATGTCAAACCCTCCAGGCCCAGCTGGAACTCCCACCCCCATTTCCTGGGTATCCCAGCCTCTCCTCTCCACTGCCATGCCAGGTTCCTCTTCCTCCACTTCTGGGTCTCTGGCCCTCACCTCACAGTGAGCTGTTACCATCAACCCCAAAACCATAAGCATCAGTTCCCCAACAGCTGTCATGTCTGTTTCTTTGGCTGCCCACAGTATCTGAGTCATCTCCAGGTCTGCCATTTGTTTTTAAAGAGTTGCATTTTTAAATGACCCCACCCCCATCGACAAAAATCACTCTCGTTCCTCCTCTTCAAACTCTAGCCCCTCCCCTGGTTCCCTCCACTCACACACATCCCAGCTCCCCTCCTCCTGAAGCTTTCAAAGCCCTCCAACAATCCCCGGAAATGAGCCCCCCGCCTTTCCCCACAGCCTGTTCCCGATGGAAAGGTCGCAGGCCCTGGAACAATGAACCTGTGGCTCTGCCTCTCTCAGGCCGGCAGGCTGGAGGCACTGGTAGGGACCAACCGCACACACACCAGCCAGGCTGGTAAGGAAGCAGCTCATTTCTTTTGGCAGGTCACAGAAGCTCTTATCAGTGTGCTTCTGTCTTGCTTCCTACGACAGGCCTATTACAGGAAGAAGGTGAGGGAAGAGACGATCTGAACCTGTTTTATCCAGTGTAAAGTCGTGTTGGCAAAAGGGTCAAGGGATCCCGTCATATGTATCTACTTAGGAAGGACTTCAGACGTCTCCCTGGAATTAGGATCTTTAACATCGGGATCACACAATTGACCTCCAAACTCAGCCCTGTATTGACCCGTATGACTCATTACTTTTGTAAATATTATAGGGGGTTCCCAGAGACCCGGGAGGTGAATGACATTATGATGATATATCAATGTTTAGTTTATGGATGGCTCTGTGTTTGAGTTGAAGCTGTAATGTTATTCTGTTTTACATACATCTGCTGCCATGGCGACAGATGTTCCAGCAGTCAAGTGCTGGTATTAAGTCACATACCATGTATACACTCCCTCATGCGTCTCACTGACAGCGTTAGCGTCGCGTTAACTGAAGGAAATCACTTGGAATATGTGCGGCTGCTGCTAGTATTTTCTCTCGTTCATGACATACTTATTCATTGTGCTCGTTAAGGAGCTTCACAAGGATGGCCCTGTGAGTCGTTAACAGCTGGACCAGGTGCTATACGACCATTAGTATGTACAGGGCTGTAAAATAAGGGGCTGTGACATTGTAGAGGTTTGGTGCTTCAAATCCTGATTGTTAGGAGGCAAAAAAAAATATTATGCTTCTCCATGACAACTTAATACAGTGACTTGGTTGTTCTTGCCTGCTCTACAGCTCTCGCTCTGCTCCACCTCCACCCACCCTACCCCCTTGTGATAGCAGACCTGATATGGTGTTCTTTGCTGAAAGCCAAGCAACGAGGGACTGGCATGTAAACAATGAGCTTAATGTGAAATGAAGAGGACATGTGTTTATGTAATTACATTCATTCGTTCAATGACAAACCCCACTGTGAACAAGCTATTTTTTATTATTATCTTAACAAGACATATATTATTCTCCGGGTGTTCCATAAACCATCAGCAGGTGGCACTAGTTCCACGCTGATGGAGCTGTCTGGGATGGGGCATCAGCTGTTATGGCTAGTTTGGGCTGGGTGGCAACAGCACACCAGCATAGAGGTGTGTCCTCAGTCAGAGAGGATGAAACAGAAGCAGCTCTGGTCATCTGGTCATTACTGATCTCTGTGTTATGTTATACTGTGTGGTACTGTTTTTTTTATTAAAGATCCCATCCAATGATGGTGGTTGTAATGTTTCATGTGGTTCCTAAAATATCAGAAGAGGTGCTGTATGAGTGATATAAAGTAAGTGAAGCCCTGCACAGTCATTAGATATATTAGAGCAGTCTAGACACAGAAACAATGAATATCAAACAAGAACAACTGCTTTAGGAATAGATAAACACACACTATAGCTATATGGGACCACGTTGCTGGTGAAACGCATGAAGTTTCTTTACTGTTGACTGTCAATAAGCAAATCTATTCCCTAACAATCATAATGAAAGGAAGTGGAGTTTCATCTGACAACATATACTGCCTGCTTGGAGAAAAACAAATAGGTTTTAAATCTCTTTTTGACTAAAAGTTAACATGTGAATGGAGATTATATAGCCCAATGATTAGGCTGGTGTACAGGTAGAGCTCAACCAGATGATATGCCCTTTTTGCCCTCATACTCTAAACTGACCTAAATGTGGGTTTAATTTTTTGTATTTGTCTGAATGCACTGCCGGCAAGTGATGGTTATTCACTTCATTAGGTAGACCTGTTCGACTGCTAGTTAATAGACAGGCAACAGTGACTCAAATAAACATTTGTTACAATCAAGGTAGAGGAGCATCTCTGAATGAACAACACATCAAACCTTGAAGCAGATGGGCTACAGCAGCAGAAGACCACACTGGGTGCCAATCCTATAATCTAAGAAAATATATTTTCTAGGCCCCTTAGTACCAACTTTGTCATTTGAATGCCACAGTCTACCTGAGTATTGTTGCTGACCATGTCTATCCCTTTATTACCACAGTGTACACATCTACTTCCAGCAGGATAATGCGCCATGTCACAAAGCTCACATCATCTCAAACTGGATTCTTGAACATGACAATGAGTTCACTGTACTCAAATGGCCTCCACATTCACCAGATCTCCATCCAATTGATCATCTTTAAAATGTGGTGAAATGGGAGTTACATCATGTATGTGCAGCTAACAAATCAGCAGCAACTGCGTGATGCCATAATTCAAGCACCTTGTTGAGTCTATGCCATGAACAATTAAGGCAGTTCTATAGGCAAAAGGGGATCCAACCGGTACTGGCAAGGTGTACCTAATGAAGTGGCCAGTGAGTGTAAGTTCTACTCAATATCCCAGTCCCAATGAATTTCTACATGCTGTTTGACTTCATGCCCAAACAGTTTTTCCCGGTCCGCACGACCGCACTACTCTTACTCCCAATGTCCCAACACAGGCCTGCGCGAAGCAGCGACAAAGCAAAAGAGCAGTTTTTGCATCACCAACTTACAGTCAACACCCTTTCTTCAGCCAGGAGTAACATCAAGGTTCAAAATTAAAGAGGTCTGGGGGTGTCTGGGGGGTATGTGGCCCTCGATAAGTAACTAAGGACAGCCAATAAGAATGGTTTGTTTTTTAGTTTAGCGGTCCCAGACAAATGTATTTTACCTTTGAATAAAATCATGAAATTTTAGGGGTCCCCCCCCAAGAGTCATAGTTCAATTTGAACCCTGAGTTACACGCCATGTCAGGGACATGGAACCAGCCATACAGGTAGTCTGTACTCGCGAACTAGCCAGACCAACATACCAGAAAACATTATTTTATCATGGCTTTAGTAGACTAGCCTGCCGAACCCCTTGCCAGCTACTGGCAGCCAGTCACATATAAGGAACAGGCATGTTATATGATAGTATTTTTCATAGGTGATAAATGTATTGCCTTCAAAATCAATCAAATGATTAGCAACGCATGTAATAGATGTGTTACATAAATACTGTACCAGGTTAAGAGCATTGGTGAAGAATCAACCTGGGTAGCTAGCAATTTTTTGCAGCATAATATGCCTAATATTAACATTGTCAATCATCAACTTTTGACACAATTGGGAATGATTTGACATTAGATGTAGTAAGCTGTAGTACTACATATAGTAAATAAGGCATCTCCAACCCTCTTTCTGGATAGCTACTGCTCTTATTGTTTTCACTTTAACTGTAAATCAGCACACCTCATTCCAATAGTCAGCTGGTTGATGAGCTGAATGAGGCTACGTTATGTGGTTGGAGTGAAAACCTACAGGATGGTAGCTCTTTAGGACCAGGATTTGAGACCCTGTAATATTTTGTATAACTATTGTATTTAATCACAACATTTTATTTATTTTCTAATTTCTGGCATAGTGTAGAGCAGTGAGAGGGTGACATTCAAGGGGAAAACAACTTCCTTTGTCCTCCACTAGATCAAAGCTTCCACCAGGTAGGATGAAATGGACTGGAGTTGAGTTGGATCAACTATAATAAGACTAACAATCCTGTTGAGTTTATATTTGTTGGACATAATCTTTAATATTTTTTGTTTTGCAGAGTACTTCACTCATCACGCTACATTTCCCATATCTTAATTACACACAAAACATGTTATCCAAATAATACAATAATAGTCTATGTTTATTACCTTTTAGTCATTTAGCAGACACTCTCATCCAAAATGACTTACAGTATGTAAAGGCATATCCCCTGTAACAACTTGGAGTAAAGTGCCTTGCTCAAGGCCACAACAACATTTGGCCTTCTCAGGAATCAGTCTGACTCCATAACCACTGAGCCACCTGATGCCCCTATGTAGCCTTATACTAGTGTAGGAGCATATTAGAGCATATTACAACTGAAGTCATTTTTAAATCCTTATATGTTCATATTATAATGTAGTCAATGTTTGTAGCCTAACAACATCATAATCAAAGTAATAACATTGCTTAAGGAGTCTGTGTCACAATTGGATATTTTTTATTTTGTGCGGGTGCCTTTTTTTTGTTTCAGCATATGCCCCCCCAAAGGTCTGTGCCCGGGACTGCCAATGATACATGTCCTAAAGGTTGAAGGTCGAAGAAAGCACAGGGTAATCGGTAAAGTGAGAAAGGGTAGGGTAGGTTAGACCAAACTCACCGTCAAAGTTAGTAAAAGAAAATGCTAACACTCTCAGTTCAGTGCAGTGTTTTTATTTTTCCAATACAGCTGCAGTGCAATGGTTATTTCCTTGAGAAAGATTTTGAGGAAAACCTAATTGTTTAAATTGTTGGAAGTTTCTATGAATCTCTTGGGTACTCGTGTGAGGACTAAAGTAAAACATCCATAATCCTTATTGCTTGGAAAACCTAAAAATTGTGCTTCTCCACTAGTTTAAAAAAAAGTTGTCGACAAGCTAAATGTCATGAGTACATTTCCAAATTTCAAGACTGTAACAATCTTGTGTTCTCGACAATTCCCACCCTTACATATATTTAGATTTCTTTGTCCCCTATTAAGTCAATAAAAATATCCTTTTGGGCCTTTGCTGTTTGGCTGAGGAGTTAGTCACTAATCCATTACTTTTGAAATACATAAATGTCCTCTGATAAATTGGAAACATTTAGGAAACAGAATTGAAACTATTCACATGAGCAGTTTTCAATTAGAACTGTAGTGTTACTTCAGTATGGAGAATCACTTTTTTAAAGTACGAAGAAAAGAAAAAAACTCATTACAGAAAATGACCACCCCCCCACCCCCCGAGATACGTTATGATGTATATTATGTTTCTGGTACATAGGGAGTGCTAACTAAAAGGTATTTGGCCAATAGCCACATCAATATCATTTTAAAGTGGCTACATGAGCGTGTCCTGTTGCTGGGTGGCACATTGGAACACTGCTAGCAGCCTGTCCTTGTGTCAGGGTTGAATGCTCTGAGGTAATACTGTCTCTATTACGTCTCATGTAATAGATTTTCTTCATGGCCTCGATACTCGGGTTGCCTGGTGCTGCTGTAGCCCCAGGGTGCTGCGTCACTAAGACTTCCCACAGGCGCATGATGGGAGGGAATGCAGTGATGTGCAGGTCTGCAGGGTGTGGCAGCTGGTCTTTCTGGATCTGAAAAAGTCAGCTTTTTTGGTGGTCTTTATTTACTACTGCTCTGAATGGAGGCATTTAATAAAATTGAGAACAAAGGCAGTATTCTTTGCCTGCAACTCCCATGGGCTCTTTGTCAAGATGATTTACTATATTCACTGTGTGAAAGTGAAATGTGTTTGAGTGGCTTAGTTCCTCTGAACTGTGTTTTTGAAGTTATATTTAACAATTGACCGAGAGCCGTGTTATAATAAAATACACTGCTCAAAATAATTAAGGGCACACTCAAATCACACCTCGGGACTCGATGAGTGAAAAATATTAAAGATCAAAATCTTTACTGTACATTATGTAATTTATTGAGAACAAAACGACATAACGGTCAATGGAAAGGATTCGATTCAAACTCACACTAAAAATCTAAGTAAAAAATGTAAATCACAGGCTGTTTCAACTCATATTGTGACTCAGTAGTGTGTTTGGGTCCCACATTACTGCAAGCACTCCCGACAACGTCTGGGCATGCTACTCATGAGACGGCGGATGGTGTCCTGGGGGATCTCCTTCCAGATCTGGATTAGGGCATCGATGAACTCCTGGACAGTTTGTGGTGTAACTTGGCTGCATCGGATGCACTATACATAACTTTCCAGAGGTTCTCAATTGGATTCAGGTCTGGGGAACGGGAAGGCCAGGCAATGAGATTAATGCCTTTGTCATCCAGGAACTGCCTACAAACTCTTGCCACATGAGATTCTCACATGCATTCTCCTGCACCAGAAGGAACCCAGGGCCCACTGCACCAGCGTAAAGTCTGATGATGGGTCTGAGGCTTTCATCGCATTACCTAACAGCAGTCAGGTTACCATTGACTAGCATGTGGAGGTCTGTGCATTCCTTCCAAGGATATGCCACCACCAAGCCGGACATGCTGGATGATGTTGCAGGCAGCATAGCATTCACCATGGCATCTCTAGACTCTCACATCTGTCACATGCTCAGTGTGAACCAACTCTCCTCTGTGAAAAGGACGGGACGCCAGTGTCAGACCTGCCCATTCTGATGTTCACCCTCATTGAGTCTGTTTCTGACAGTTTGGTCAGAATCATGCACACCAATAGCTCATTGGATGTCATTTTGTAGGGCTCTGGCAGTGCTCCTCCTGTTCCTCCTCGCACAAAGGAGTATATACTGGTCCTGCTGCTGGGTTGATGCCCTTCTACAACCCTGTCCAGGTCTCATTGTGTAACAACCCGTCACTTGGTATCGCCTCCATGCTCTTGAGACTATACTATGAGACTCAGCAAACCGTCTTGCAACGGTACATATGGATGTGCCATCCTGGAGGAGCAGGACGACCTGTGCAATCTGAATGGGCTGCAGGTACCGGCTGACACCAGTAGGGACAAGGACACTGGCAAATTGTAAAACTGAAGCAGTAAGGAAGCATAAGGAATGAGCAATTGTCTGTGGCCACCATTCCCTTTTTGGGGGTTGTCTTGCTGTTGTCACTTTCATTTGCACCATAACAGGTGACATTGATTCACAATCGCTTATGCTTCCTAACTGGACAGATTGAAATCCCTGAAGTTGAATTGCCTAGTTGTTATACTGCGATGATTGCGTGCGTGCTCCCTTAATTGTTTTGAGCAATGTATACACTGTACCACAGCTATTAGCCAATCAGTATTTTGGATATAAACCACACAAATGACATAACCTTCATTTTTCATTGCCTTGCTTCACAGAATGTGCCTGATTAGTGATACATATATTTAACACACCACCCCATACTTATTGCTTAAATAGAGCACAGGGTCTTCTGGTCTTGTGAAGCCAGCCATTGGACAACGGCCAATCTGAGAGATTTTACTGGAGGGCTGTTGGATAGTGTCTCAATACAGCTGCCTGTAACAAAAACACAAGCACATTAACTGGCATTTGTATACTTCTGAAATCAATTAGACACAGAGCGTGCTGCATTTCCCTATCCCACTATAGTGGGCAGAAAGTGAAGAATGGCATGAAGAGACTTTAGTAATAGCTATGAAGTGGTTAGCTATTCATTACCGCACATGATACTCTAGGTAATTTTATTTAGTATAGTATATGTTACAAATTACATTTAAGGTTAGTGTTAAGCTCTTAAGCATCAGTGTCCTGCCTGCAGGATGTTTTCCCCAAAAACAAAAAACTAAACTAGAATCACAGATCACAATTCCAATTTTTAGGTTGTAAATACAGGTCCCACATCGTTACAAAGCTTAATATCTCAGGAATCTAGCTAACGTCTCAGTTTTACAATAGCTATAACAAAAATAAACTTTAAACCTTATAATGTTAGCTACTTGTCTTGTACACATGCACCTGAAATAAAATAGGAGGTGAATTACAATCACTGCTCAGAACTACAATTTCTAAGTTATATATAAATGTCTCATACATCCTTAAAGGTTAATATCTTAGGATTATACTGATTATCTCGGTTTTACTATAGCTATTACATTTAAAACGTTATGACTGATAATTTGAGCTATGCGTCTTGTAAACAAAGATGTTCGTTATGTCACCTCATGGAAAATACACAGTCGATTATGCACAGTTTACTATTTAAGTTCAACTTTTAGGTAAAATATACCCATATCTTTACAAAGCTTAGGATCTTAGCATTCTAGTGATTATCTGGGTTTTACAATAGCTGTTAAATTTAAAACATTGAGTGATAACTTGAGCTATGCATCTTGCAAACAAAGCAATTCTGCTAGCAGAGTATAGCCAACCACATTGATGAAATAACCTATAGTGATATAGAAATATAGTACTTACAGTTGAAAATCTTCATCATCGAAGAGTCCCAGTAATGACATGGAGCATAGTTTTCCCAAGTAAAACCCATCTTGTTATGTAAAAAAATTGCAATTCCAGGACCGGAACATTACACAATGTATCCAGAAACAAACTAAGGCTTTTGTTTATGAATCGTGGGGCCGAAATTATGAAGAAAGACGCACGTGAAAAGTGTCAGCAATGTCCGTAATATGACGAACATCGTAATCCTTATGAAACAGAGATGTTATAAATGACCAAGATCCTCAATATAAATCGAATTATGCCAGACATATTTGAACAAAGACATTTGTAGTCTGTCTCATGACCCAAATGAAAACGTCATCACATTGCGTTTTTGGGGAAATATACTTTTACACATAACGCTATAGCTCATTTGTTATTCACTCTATCACTCTAAATATTTTAGACATATGTTGTCATCTACTAGGGGATACGATTAGAAATGTTTCCAGGACCCTATCTCAATATATGGCTATGTAGATACTTTTCAAATAACATGTAGAAAAATAAAACCAGAAAATAATTATGCATTTTCTTTATTTCATCAGGTGCCATATTCACTGTGTACATTTATTCAAAATAAATTTTACATATCCAAAAAATTAAAAGTCTTTCCTTTTAAAAAAATATCAACCATATGTATGTACAGTACTTGCTTCAGGTCCAGTGTAACAAGAGGTTAACTTTGGGTATGTTTTTTAAGCAGAGTTTTACAATCAGAGCCCAATCCTTAACAGGTTAAGGTTAGGTATTAATGTACTTGTGATTTGGTATAAGGTTAGAAAATGTGGATTTGAACTGAAGGTCTTGGATATTAACAGCCATCAACTCCACAACCATGTCCTACAAAATCCCACTCTATTTAACTCTCCTTGTTCCTTCCACTAGCTGGTTCAGGTAGTTTTCATGTAAAATATTTGAGAATGTTAGGTGACACCTAATGTAAAATATCACACAAATTCAGGTGTCCAAGATTTATGTAAAATAGCTATGTCACTATGAAATGTGAGTACAGGAACAGTGAGAAAATCTAACGAATAGCTTATATTCATTAGGTTGTAGAAAGATAGTATATCAACTGATCACTTTTAAAAAATGTAAACAAAATACAGTATATATTTTGTCATTATGATATAACCTAGACCAGGGGTATTCAACTCTTTAGGTCTAAATAGACAGATGGATGTGATCTAGACAAATATTACCACAACATCTATTAGCTTATTTTGCAATTTGTGCAGGTTAATTGTTTTAAAAGCATTATGAAAAATCATCCTTTGTTATTTCAAGTTTTTTGTTTGGGTTAGGCTGGGTTGATGTATTTTGGGCCAGTGTTATTATGAAGACCCAAAGTAACAAAACAGGCAAGTAGATGTAGATCAATATGGGACGGGAGCACCTGACCTGTGCCTCATTAACTAGCGTAGGAGAAGTCATTAGAAGGAGGGTGCTAAATTGCTAAGCGAGGAGTGTTGCAGATTTTCCCTGTCTAGTCACACAAGTGGAACTATACATGTGATGTACCAAGTTTACTTTACACCAATACTAGTACAAAAATACTGGTATACAACTTAAAAAGTCAGTCCAGTCTCAGAGGGCAAACATGATCTATTTTAATATCTCATTTGCAATAAAAGAGAAGCAAACCTATCTCCATACATAGCATCCTGATACACAGACTTTAGCAAGGGACAGAGCAACTGGTTTTCTGGTGGTCTGACCCCAAACGGGGGAGAGCGTTGTAACTTTTTATTTCGCTATTATTATTATTTTACATTTTTTTTGGTGGGGGGTGGTTCTTAATTAACTGAATTCTATCCTTTCCCTGACATGATCATTTTTGTCCTCCTTTAAGTGTTCAGAAGCCCAATTTTACGTTATGTCACGTTCAGGTACTGTGATAGAGGTCAGTTTAACTGTTAAATAAATAAATAAATAAGAGAGAGAGAGAGTGAGCTCTGGAAAAAAATAAGAGGACACTGCAAATGTTTCTTAAATCAATCCTATTGAAAACCTCTGGAATGTGATCAAGTAGAAGATGGATGGTCACAAGCCGTCAAACAAAACTGAGCTGCTTGCATGCTTGCACCAGGAGTGACATAAAACCAACATCATTGTGAAAACTGTTGTATAGCATGCCAAGGTGCATGAAACCCAATTATTATTATTATTATTGTTACACAGTTATTATTTTTCCACCAAATATTGATTTCTGAACTCTTTGTATTGTTTAAAAATTAAAATGAACTCATTTTCATAGCAAATAAATGCTATAAATGACAATATTTTATTTAGAATTTGGGATAAATGTTGTGAGTACCTTATGGAATATACATTTTTTTTTTATCAATAGTAAAACCAGAGACAATTAAGATTTTGAAGTTCTGTAAAAACTACACATTTCCAGCACAAGATTTTTACTGTACATGCAATAATATCAGCATTTTTCTGTACATGTGACAAAATATATTGAAACTTGAAACTCTGATGAATTGTTTGACATTATTAAACATGTCAATCTTAAACGCCACCTGGACCTCGGTTGTGCCATAGCCAATCATGACCAACCCTGGTCCTAGAGAGCTCCTGTCCAGATGGTTTTCACTCCAACTCTAATTAAGCACACCTGATTCTTATAATTAACTGGCTGATAAGCTGCATGAGGCTACATTATATGTGGTTGGAATGGTAGCTCTCCAGGGCCAGGGTTAGAGATCCCTGGCCTAGGCTCATATGAGTTTTAGTTATTGAAATGTGTTCTCCAGGCAGATCTGCCTTGGAGGCAGAAATTATTTGATTGGTTGATTCTAAACAGAGTGCCTGGAGAACACTTTTCAATACCTAAAACTCCAGGTTAGAGGCCTGCAAATAAGCAATGTGCTCATGGTGCTATTTCGTTCACTGTTTACCTGTAATAACACAACTTGGATAATCCCTGAATGATTTAATGCAAGTGAATCTGTTTACATTTGGGAATGTACCAGTCCTGATTAAACAACAATTAACTGCTAGGCCTTTAAAACTGCTCCAAATGTTTGACATAAACACTACAGCTGTGAACACAATATATAGTGAGGCCAGGACAGTGATGATACGTGACTAATGTTTTTTTGACCATCCTATTTAGACCGATTAAGTCAAACTCATTAGGCTACTCACATAACAATTATATTAATTTGTTTTGTACCGGTACTTGGTTAGCTGTGGTTCTGTTTAAGGGCATGTCACTTATTAGGTGTGATGTTGAAGAGCATTGTATTGCTAGCGATGGAATTGGTCCAGATGATAGTATTTCAAATAATAACACAATAATAACACAAACAAAAGGTTGAACATCTCTTATATTTCTGCTGCTCGTGTTAAATCTAAAGCCGAAATGGCTTCATGAACGTGCTGTCTCCTTAGAGGCCAGACACGCTTCATGAACGTGCTGTCTCCTTAGAGGCCAGACACGCTTTAGATCCCTCAAACTCAACCCTGGGCCTCAAAGCCAGTTCCACTCCACTTTTTCAATGCAACTCTTTAATCTGGGACTTATTTAGACCTGGGACACCAGGTGAGTCCAATTAATGTTGAGGTAGAACAGACAACCAGCAGGCTCCGGGCCCTGTAGAGTTAGAGTTGAATACCCATGCTTGATGAGGAGGACAAACTCAGACGAAGAAAGGAGCAATTGGAACTTGCTACTGAGTTATCAGCCGCAAATGCAAAGTTGCAGGCCTTAGAAGAAGAAAGTGATGCGCAAAGCAGTCATTGAGGTAATGACTGACTGAATTACTACTTTTCTTACTTTTCCATTCAGTGTACACGTTCGGACCCATGTAATGGCGACGTGCAGCCTCAGGAGAATAGGCAGCTACTCTACAATACTCTGCTTTCTTCCTTAGAGGATGTTATACTACCATGGAGGACAAAACATACGTGGAAGAGATGGATATTCCAACCAATGTGAGGTTTATCATCGTGAAGTAACTGTACAAATTTAGGGAGAGATAGCAGAATCTGGCTTGTGAGCTACAGGAGCGAAACGGCCACAGGGCTATGTTTGTGGACATTGTAAACTTTATTGAAAAACAAGTGAGCATTTTGCTTGACCCTCTCTTTGGAGAACGCGACACACCCACACACGACAAACGTGCAATTGCGGTCTAGAGACATGACAATGTAAATTAGAACAGTTTGGAAATGATTTTGTCTCAGAGGATGCGAAAATGTTGCTGAAATCTATCGGAATATAAATGCAGCTTTAACATTGCCTATAAAATGGGTTTGGTGATATCTGCTAGTTTGGCTAAATTTGCATTCCAAGCCTATGACTATTCCCTGATCTCAGCATGTAGAATGTTACCTAATCACTCAGCACTGTAGTATGTAATCAAAAAGTATCACTACACCCCCCTTCTGTGCAGATCGGGCACCTGTAAATTCAACTGCGGAAAAATAGTTAATGAGCGTAATCCTCCCATACATAAACTGACTAAAGGCTACCATGTTGGGTGAGCAGTGTGAAAAGTATCGGTGGCTCTGCGACTTGGTTGGATGAATTATGTGCACACCCCAGAGGTGTAGGAACGAGTTTGATTTCGGGGGACACACACCATGGGCCCTATCTTACACCCAGCGCAATTGACTTTTTGCACAAACGCATGTATCATTTCTATCTTACACCCGACGCATATGAGACTTTTCCCTCCACAGACGCGCGTCTGTAAATTAGGGAATGAACTTGCGTTCATTGGGCGGTTCAGCGAAAAGAAGAGGCGTGTTCTGGCGCAAACGTTCCCTGGTGCTATCTTGCCGTCCCCGAAAACAATTTTGCCACTGACCAGGAAAAACCTAGTTTAAAGTCAGTGGCGTGTTATTCATATGCTATTTTAAGGGCGCATGCTTAACCATAATGTAGCGTGCGCACAACGCGCATACACTTTGCTCCTCTCATCTACACAAATGTAGCAGTTCTTTATTATTGCAAATCGTAATTAGAAGGAAAAATATTACCACACGAGGAAGTCATTGTGGTGTTCGAAAATGCGAAAAATAGGTATACATCTAGCGTACACATTTACTAAAAATTATTCATAATGAATTATTTGCACTGATATACATCAACCTCAAGGGATCCCATTAAATCAACAAGTATACACACGTAATTTGCGATGCTAATATTAAAATCACCCATGTCTTTACTCAGAATTACTGATTTATGACTGATTTATGGCAACTTTCCCATGAGGAATCCCCCCTTGGATGGGTGGCTGTGAAGGGGACAACAGCTATCCGTTAAAGACATGTTAATGATAACACAATTTATGATGCCAGCAAGTGCGTAAAATGCTGTTTAATCAAAAACACACACAAACACGCAGTGTAGCCTAATTGAACGAACATTTGGCACACTGAAAATGCGCGTCAGGTGTTTGGATAGAACACTACTCAAGTCGCAGCATTCTTTGTGGGTTGTTGTATTTTACGCAACATTTCCATGAATCATGGATGTGTTGATGACATTAATTAGGAAATATTAGAGGACTTCAGGAGACGTGATGTTGAAATGCGTGCCAGCCACTTAAATGCCCAGAAATGCAGAACGGGAGTGGAAAGCTTATAAGCTGTATATTTGACAGAAGAGTAATCTCGGTCTAATGTTAGACTACATTGCAAAAATATTTCCATGCATTCATAACCTCGTGATTCAGTGAGAGTGAGTCCAAAACATCGGAAAGTAGGCTATGTCTTGTGACATTTCTTTATTTACATTTTGTAAAAAGAAAAATCAATAGAAAATCGGCGTTAGAATAGCAATCCGCCATGGAACAAGCGCGCCTGTTCTTAAAGGGAATGTGAGATGACGATCTGACTGGTTTATTGCACGTTACGCCCAAACCACACCTATGACTAATGAAGCTACTTTAGACCTACCCATTTTAGATTTGCGTCGGGCGCAAGAATAATTTATCCCGCCGGTAAAATAGCAACAGCGCCCGGGACCCTCCCACAATGTAACTTGCGTTTCGCGTTTGATACTTGCGTTTCAGATCGTTAAAATAGGGCCCCATATGTTTTTCACTCATTATTGGGGGGACCACATTGTCTGTCTGTAACATTGGGGGGGACATGTTCCTACACCCTTGGCACACCCCTCGCCATCCTGCATCTGTCCAGGGAGTCGCGGAGCTGCCGACAAATAAAGGTTACTGGGAATTGGAAGCGTAAAAAACTGGGAACCCCTCCCAAAAAATGCTCTTTTGGCTGAATGGGCGCAAATTCCCACAGACACACTCCAAAATCTTGTGGAAAGCCTTCTCAGAAGAGTAACGGCTGCCAGAGCCGAAAAGGAGGGACCAACTCCATATTAATGCCCATGGATTGGGAATGGGATGTCCAACAAGTGTTCACATACTTCTGGCAATATAGTTTATTTGCAATATTTAACAATTATATTATAGAATGTGGAGATTTGATTGGATTATCTTTCAACTACAGCTTTTAAGGCATCTATAGATTCTCAGGCTGTTGGAGCAATACATATTGTATCCTCTGGCTCTGTCTGGCCTTATCTTTCAAAGAAAGGAATTTAGGCTGTGGCTGCTGATTAAAATGTCAATTGTGAAGTTGAACTGTAATGTGACTTGTGCCTTGTACCCATCTAACTGAACCTCGGTTGTTCCAGATAGGCTTCCGGCCCTTGATGAACCTGGCGTGGGGGGTTGGTATGTCCCCACTGCCTTCATTGAGAAGTGAGCTGTGATTTATTTCCCAGGAAAAAAGCACTTGCATGACGATTTTTACGATTTATGACTGCGTCAGAGCGACTTGTGAAGCACTGGAGCCAGAAGTTGAGGCAGAAGTGTGCATTTACGAATATGCAGGATTTTGAGTTGCTTTCTTATTTTGCCTTGTATTCACTTTTTAAACATCTACAATTTTTAAACTACAAAATCAACAAAAATCAGCTAAGACACTTTCCATTTCCTTGTATTTTCTAATAACTGTTTATAACTATTTTATTGCAAAAATCCAGACTACACTTTCCGTAACTACCTACACGTTTTGTACTTTAAATATGGCGCTGGTAGAAGTCCAAAACCAAAACAGTAGTGTGACATCACACCTGACCAATCAGCAATTTTATCCAACTGGAACCAGGGATAAGACCGCGCCCACAAGTGCCGCCAGCACGAGCTTCCAGAAGAGACTGTCAGCCTGCAAGAACCTGGCGAAAAGTTCCAGTTCCAGAGGAATGGAACCGCACCTAGAACCTGAAGGAACCGTGAATTTCACAGTTCCACATGGTAGTGGGCATGTGGCTTTACTGTACCATTTCACGAACGTTTGTGTTTTTCAAGCTAACTGGGTAAAGAGAGAACTCATAACATGACCTACTGGATCAAAGCACATTCCCTCTGTAAACACCCTGTGGTTCTCAAGCCAGATGTGCTGTATTGTATCTAAAGGCTCCAAAGAATGTGAAATAGAAAAGACGACGTGGTGGTGGGAATTCAAATTTTTAGATTGAGTAAACCTGTCTGTGAGTCCTTTGCACAAATATTAATGATCAAGGTCTGTTTGAGGAGGTTACTGTTTACTCTCTCTCTGCTGTTCTGGTCAATATCTCTTGTGGCCATTCCCAGACATTGACGTGACTTGGCACATTAAGAAGGGGTAAAGAGGGAAATATTTTGCAGTGACACAGCACATTCGATCTCATGATGTTCTCCTGCACATCCCACCACCTCCTGTAGAGTGGATGATCTGCCCCCCACAGCCACCCATGGAAGCCCATGGCCCTGTACATCCTCTAATTGTTATAAGAAAAAACTACTGTAGCTAATCTAAAAATAGCCCTGTGCTTGCTCTTAGCCAATCAGAGGAGAGATGTAGACAGCAAGAGGAGGGGGAGGTGGCTGGGCTGAGGAGGCTGGTCGGGTATTGGAGCTGCAGGCAGACCAGTGTCCGTACTGCCAGAGGTTATTTGCTGATTCACCCTGTTTATTTGTACAGGAGTCAGGAGAGGGAGAAAACTGCAAACATTTTTGCCAACAAACCTGGTCAAAGGGTGAAACGTCAGCTTTTTTTCAGCCTTTTGGTAGTTTAAGACAAATTTCATGCAGCTAATGACATGACAAAATTATTTGTTACTACACAGATAATGGTGCAAAATTATCCAATTATCACCTGGTTTTGGTTTGCTGAAATGTATATTGTTTGCTTGCATTCATTTTCAAATTCTAAAGGCTTTATATTCTCAGGATTTGATTTGATATTTTAACTTTGTAGTTTTTTCACTAATAAGGGTATTTTGTATCCCAGCTTCAGGTGTATTGTGAGTCAGCTTTACCACAGTGGAAACAGTCCTCTCTATCTCATTTACAGGGCAGTCCATAAGTTTTTGTTGTTTTGGCTTTGTACAACAGCAAATTGTATTTGAAAATGAAACAGTGATAGTGGTTAATGTGCAGACTGTCAGCTCCAATCTGTGGGTATTTATAACTATGAACTGTAAACCATGTAGGAAAAACAGCCAATTTTATGCAAAGACTCCTGCAATTCTCAGACAGGTTAGGTGTCTGCCAGATTATTAAGGTTGGTAGTCAAGTGAGTATACAGGTAATCTCCCAGGCATATGTTCATTTTCATAAATTAATAACACAAAGCAAATCATTTGGCCATAGATCCACTACAATGGCGACATATTATTTTATTTGATCTAAAAAAAATGTTCAACTTTCAAAAACACTAGAAAATGTACCATATATATATACTGTATACAACATATTGTTTGCTGCAAGGTGATGCTAATTTATGACTAGACATACACTATATGGCCAAAAGTTTTATAACGGGAGAGACACAGGGTACGGACACAGATGACGTGTTCAAGGCCCTATAGTGGGCATTTTTATTAACAAAATAGAACTGTGAGGGGAGGAGGTGAGGGAGAAATCTGACTCAAACAATCCGCTGTAAGGTGGCATCTTCCCTGTAGCAGCCGCTGGGTAGCGGTTTAGGAAGTATGGGTTCAGGTGGACAGATCTTTAGCACCTCTCCACCTTCTTTCTCCCTGTTGTCTCCATTTCTCCCAGTGCATTCTCTCCGCTGGTAATTAACACTCTGGCCCCTGCCTGCTCGCCTTGAGCCTCTTGATGTCTCCCCTGATTAGGATCAGATGGGATGCAGGTGTGCAGGGGTGGGGCTGGACCTGCTTGCTGGCCCTGAAAACCTCCAGAACCTGCCAGCCTTCTTTCTCGGGGGCGTTGGCACAACGCTGATATAGCACGCAGGGGTGCATTCACGACACAGTATGTGGAAACCTGACCATCTCAACCATATGAGTTGGCCACCCATTTGTGGCTATAACAGCCGCCACTCTTCTGGGAAGGCTTTCCACAAGATTTTGTAGTGTGTCTGTGGGAATTTGTGCCCATTCAATCCAAAGAGCATCTGTGAAGTCATGCACTGATGTTGGATGAGAAGGCCTGGCTCACAATTATCATTCCAGTTCATCCCAAATGTGTTTAAAGGGGAACAATGATGAAATTATATACGTAGTCTGTCTATGTTCCTAAATTGCTTGATGTAATTATTTGACTCTCCCTCATCAGTCAGCTCTCTGCAAGAGTGTTATGTCTGTAGGTTATATTGCTCTGTGCAGATGAATGTGCTTGATGCAACTTTGAGAAATAACAACCACACCACTGACAATTATCATACAAAATGTAATGTACCTAAAGAAATTGAGCTTCCAGATTTTGGGATCTTCTTTGTGAAACAACATTGTTAATTCATGCAAAAAATCGTTATTTCTCATAGTTCTAGCTCGACACTGCTCTCCCTGAGTGAGAGAGCTGATTGATGAGTGAGACAGTAAAATAATTACTTTGAACGATTTAGGAACACAGACAGATTATAGAATTTTGTCGTTGTTCCCCTTTAATTGGGATGAGGTCAGGGCTTTATGCCGGCCACTCAAGTTCCTCACCACCAAACGCGTTGAACCATGTTTTTATGGACCCCGCATTTTGCACAAGGAAACATTCATACTGGAATAGGAAGTGGCCTTCCCCAAACTGTTGCCACATACTGTAGTTGGAAGCACCCAATTGTCTAAATCTTCTTTGTGTTCTGTAGCATTATGTTGACTCTTCACTGGAACTGACAGGCCTAGCCCAAAATCTGAAAAACAGCCCCAGACCATTATCCCTCCTCCACCATCAGTAGGGGTGTCCACATATAGACTATATAGTTAATCTTTACATACACAAATGTATTTCATTATGTATCAGAACTACCTCCTAATAGTGATGATGCTCTTGTTGCGTTTACAGTTCAGTGTTCTCTTCAACATTAACTTTGAAATCGAGGGGGATGCTTCTCTGTGCGTATAAATTGAATGTGCTATTGCAGTCATATGTAACTAACTTCAAATGTGCTAATTATAGCTCTGGGCTTCACGAGCCGTTCCTCCTGCCAGTGTCCCTGCTGCCAATCAGATGAAATACGGTCAGCTCTATTGGAACAGCTACACAAATCTCATTAGTGCCTCTTAATTACTATTTTGAGAGATAGCAGTGCCATCTCAATTTCAATTTGCAAAACGAGTAACAGTGCCTGGCTTTGGCTAAAATATGGTGTAACTTAACGGTATTGTTAAATGTACTGCTAACTTATTTACATTTCTATGTTAATTACCTTTTCATATTATCTTAAAGAAAGTGTGGGATTGTATGTTTCATTGAGGCATACTATATTGCACTGTTATATATCAATATAGTATATTACAATCCCTATTCTACAAGTATTATTGCTGAGGCTGACAAGTTTGCAGTTTTTAAAAGGTAATGACAGATTAGGACATTTAAAAGGTGTGATTCAGGTGTTGATATACAGATGAAGACAGGCTTGAATAGTCCACTAAGCTGGTGAGTGTTTTTGTCTCTGAGATTGGTGCCTGAACAAATGGGGCAGCATGACTGATGCAACATCTTGTGGAATCCATCTCTTTTACTTCTGCGCTTCACCCACTTACTTGATCTCACTCTCCATCTCTCATTCCACCCTCCCTCTCTCCATTTCACTTGCTCCACTGCTCTCGTTGTTATAGGTGTCCCAGTCTGCCACAGCAGTTCAGATCAGTCTCTCTCTTTTCTCTCTCTCCTTCTCTCTCTCTCTCTTCTCTCTCTCTCTCGCTCTCTCTCGCTCTCTCTCCCTCTCTCTCTCGCTCTCTCTCTCTCTCGCTCTCGCTCTCGCTCTCTCATAAGAGGCCAGCACATGCACTTTCAAGCACACACCCACCGACCGCGCAGAGACACTCATTCAGAGGCACACAGAGCAGACGCATCTACCAGCTCCTAAACACAGCTAGAGCCAGCTAGAAGACACAGCCCCTGTAACAGCAGAGCAGAATGGATGCATTTAAGAAGGGATTCTCCATGGCCAAGGAGGGCGTTGTTGCAGCAGCGGAGAAGACCAAGGCAGGAGTGGAGGAGGCAGCTGCCAAAACCAAGGAGGGCGTCATGTACGTGGGTAAGTACGGGAGTGATGATGATGATGATGATGATGATGAAGAAACAGTGCGGAGCATGGACCACGCTGGTCGGGTGGAGAGGGTTTGCTCAAAACATTCAACACAGTTTTTCATGTGGGATAATCTGGCTTACATTTTGATCCGGTGATCCCTGCCCGGTGTGCTTGTTTCTGATGGATGAGTGGAGGCTGAGTGCACTGGTCTGCCTGTGAGGTTAGAATCAACTAACGGACGACCAGGCAGCACATCAACTACCAGTGACTGGAACAGAACAATGTAGAGAAGGGAGTGAAGCTTGATGGAAAATAAAAGAGCAACGCAGAGTCTCAGGAGAATTGAGAGAAAAGGCACAGACGGGAAGAGAAAGACAGTGATGTCTTCTTAGAGTGCCCACACCCCAGGCCACATACAGTGTGCTCCATTTACAAGAGGAAGAGGTCAATTTGAAGTAATTGATGATAGCCAAAAGAAAATAACACACAGTAATACCTATATATATATATAAATATATATATATATATATATACACACACACACACACAGTAATAATATACATATAAAGTTATTATGTATACTGTAAAACTATGCAGCCTATATATGTATATAAATAAACAATAATTACTGTATATACCCAACATATATAGTAAATGATTTCCATCTTTCTGTGTGACATCCAAAAACATAAGATAGATAATTGTGTGTGTGTGTGTTTATGTGGGACTGGGTGAGTTCACAAATGGACACGTGTGTAAGAATATTATAGTGTGCCATACCATGTGTGTGTGACTGTATGATAGTACAGCATGATGCTGCCTGAGTGTAAGGGATGGGGCTACACATCTGTCTGTAGTACTGAGTCTGTTCTGCCTGCTGCAGCAGGCAGAGATTTATCCTTGGCATCTTAGTGTGTGATTAATGCAGCTAGCCCCATGGTCAAAGTCCTCAAGCCCAGATCCACTCAGCCCCACTCAGCCCAGCCAACCCCCAACCAGCTCAGTCACCCCAAGGACACCACATACAGAACACTGATTCACATGACAATGATTCATCTAAGCCACTGATTCATACATGACACTGATTCATACATGACACTGATTGATATAAACCACTGATTCATTTAGTGTTTGTGTGAAACACTGTTTCACACAGATCACTGATTCATATGAACCACTGATTCTTGCAGGAAATCAATTTGTAGAATCATGCAGATCATTAATTTATCCATACCGCTGATCCACAACTGCTAATCATTTCGTCTTTGGTTTATATATAGAACCCTTTTTAACATGTACAATTCTTAATTGAACAGGTTTTATGTGTATAGGTTTGGTTCAATATGGAATCAAATTGAGTTTTCACTGGAACCAATAAGGGTTCTTCTGGGAACTGAATATTGTCCCCTATTTGGACAATTTAAAGTGTATTTGAAACAAATGCCTGAAACTACAGAATGTTCAGGAAGGATAGAAGTTAATTACATCACAATAATAATAGACCAATGACAGTTTGTAAGCAGGTGAGCAGATTCTAGATTGTCCCATAAGCACATATGCAAATATCTTCAAAGATGTTTCCCAACGCACAACAGAGGATCGGGAGAATAAATAATAAAAAAATGTTAACTTAAATAAACACACAGTAATTTGTATTTATAAGTTATCCAACGAGTAATAATAAAAAATGTGCTTAATGCCCTGTCAGCAGTGACAACCAGGAAAAAGAAAGAGGTAAGGGACAGAAAATAAATTAAACAAATCTGAGTAATCTGGTGCTTTTTTATTCCCTGTAAGTGTCAGACCAGTAGAGAAAGGAAAGAGAAAAGTAAATAGAGACAATGAGAGAGATCGAAAATCAAAAAAAAAAAGTTAAAGAAACCGACTTAATTAGAAAATGACTGAATGGGTGACGCATCTCTCAGAATCCAGTAATTACACTTAGTAGTCTTCTCAGTCCATGTCTGTGAATATGCAGAGCCAGGCGAAGTCTGTATCTATCCCTATCCATAAATCATAAATCATCCCCACTCGCAGGGGGGTGGACAGCCTCCCCCCCTGCTCAAGGAGCGAGTCGAGCCAGTCAGCCACAAAGGCTTTTCATTGGTTTATTGATCTTCATAGCACGGTGACATCATTCGACCTCTACTGCACAGTCAGGTAGCGTTACCATGACCAAGCTTTATTTTTGTGTCCTTTTTCCTTATCTCTGTGTTGTTCTTTCACCATCTTCCATCAGTAATAAGCCCAGCATGCTAATTCCCCATCCGTCAGACCCTGTCAAAGTGTAAACCCTTATATATGTCTAGTCACAGACAGTGTCTGTTACATCTGCCTGTACATGATCAAACAACTGTGATTAAACCTGGCTCTCCCTCACTGTCCGCATCGTTTTCCAGGAACTGATTTTGTCAGGCATAGGGCATTTAGGGGCAGGAAGCAGAGAAGGGACTCTGGGCTAACAGGGACAAGTGGTGGCTTAAGAATAAATGTTTTGTAAGTCCTATGTTTTGAAATATTCTTGAAAATGGTTGGGAATGACTAGTGGATACTTTTCTGTTTTAGCTCTGTACTGTAAAGAGTATGTGGATACAATTTTCTTTCACTCCCTTAAAATCCTTATTGCCAACTCATTTGATGTCAAAATGACAGTAGACGGTGTAGGGTTTATGGCCATGTGGAAGAGGGGGATTTATCAGTTTAATCGAGGTATAGACAGTATAGCAAAGTATTTAAGTGTATGAACTTGTAACACGGCTGCGTGGGATTTGTTGGAATATAAAGCTGAGAGATTTTGTTGCAACCAGTGGCAATGTCCAAAATAATTAGATGGTGGATTTGACCAGTTAATGCACTTTCAACAGCTAGCACTGAGCTGATACAATCTATCCCTTATGTGTTAAATTCTACACTGTCCTAGAGGCCACATGTAAATGGGTATTCTTTTTTGAGTTGAGGCTAGGTACTGTTTCACTAACTATTGTTTATGAGGGGTTATAAGAACATAGAGTGTGCTCTTATTTGTATATTTCCTAACTACCATCAACTAGAACTTTAAATAACCACAACTTGAAATAAAGCAAAGGTACTAAAAGTAAAACATGTAGACCTAATACAAAGGTGTTAGTTGCGTTGCAGTTTAAATGTAATGTATACACTGAACACAAATATAAATGCACTTTTATACAGAACTCTGGTTATTAACCACAACTTTGCTGACTTCATAACAATTCTAGAAATGAAAAAGAAAATGATCAAACAGGTCAGTTTGTTGTTCACACACGCACGCACGCGCACGCACTCATGCACACACACACACACACACACACACACACACACACACACACACACACCAAGGGAGCAAGCGGCGCCTTTAAGAAAGACGAGCGCTCGTCCACACAGCAAAGCCCCACCAGCCCTCCATCAAGCACATTTCCAAGTCATAAAGTACAGGAGAGAATGGATTATGCTTTAAAAAAAGGAGATGAATCATTGCAAATCCCTCTTCTCCCGTTTATCTCCACAGCCTCTCACTAAGCGCTAATCCCAGCATGTGTGCGTGTTGGGAGGGCGGGGCCATATTTGCATGTGCCAGCGCCCATCCATTGTAGCGCATGTGTGCATCTGTTCGAGTGTGAATTCTCCACAGTGAGTTAGTAGTAGTGTGGTGCCCGAGGACTAAGGTAGTCGTGTGTTGTTTCGGTGCGTTGACACCTTCTTGTGTGTCCCCCTCCCCATGTGAGAGGCATTGCTGTGGATAATGTGTGCAACGGTGCAGGCCTGCATGTGTGATATTGCGTGTGTGTCGGTGTGTGTGTGTGTGTGTGTGTGTGTGTGTGTGTGTGTGTGTGTGTGTGTGTGTGTGTGTGTGTGTGTGTGTGTGTGTGTGTGTGTGTGTGTGTGTGTGTGTGTGTGTGTGTGTGTGTGTGTGTGTGTGTGTGTGTGTGTGTGTGTGTGTGTGTGTGTGTGTGTGTGTGTGTGTGTGTGTGTGTGTGTGTGTGTGTG
>JACXGM010002420.1:9030-23538 GCA_016801145.1 Umbra pygmaea
ACACACACACACACACACACACACACACACACACACACACACACACACACACACACACACACACACACACACACACACACACAAATCTAATCGAACAAACTATGGTAGTAACCTGGGGAGACGATGGATAATGATTGTGAATGAGTGTTGAACCGTTTGTTCAGATGGAAAGGTAAATCAATAAAATTTGCTGTAAAGCTTCTGAGAGCAAGACACAATGTGGGTTTTCATCGTTGTGAAAGCAACTTGTGTGTTTACAGAGAATACACTGCAACAGGGCCAGGTGCAAGCAATGTTATTCATTTAGGGGTCTATAACATCTTAATTGACATTGGCGAAAAGAGTAAATAAAAAAAGGAAGTGTGTATAGAGACCATGGTTTCACTCCAACAACTCTACCATGGAAACAGTGTTACAAACTGTAAACATGCTTTCCTTCTAACAAACTCTAAACATATTTTCCACAAAGCTGGCAAAACACAGGTTGTTTGTTTGCTCCATGTGTCCTTTATGGCCAAAAACCTGGGTTGGTTCTAATATCAGAGACAAAACAGCAAAATATAAACTGTCCCTCTTGATCAAGGGCTTTACCTTTATTCATTCTGTACATTAAGTGCTCTTCATCAGTGTCTGTAAACTGCATGTTGAATATTACAATAACTTTGGAATTAGTCTGAATGGGACCATGGTTGTACTTTATGTACCTAATAAGTAGCTGGGGTTTTAGATGGTGCTAACTATTGATTTCACCAGTAGACTTAATCTGTTCCACTACACTGGCCTCCATTTGAAATTGATCCCTTCAATGGCATCATGAAATAAGACATGGAAATTATGGGAAAAAGACGTATCAGAAGCAAATGTTACTCATTTCCTTCAAAACCAGGCTCAATATTCAGTGCTTCTCAGGTGGTGTGTGAGATCGATAAATAAGAGTTGCTATTCGGTAGGAGTATATCCTTTACCTTCCCATAGGGAAGCAGAAGGAGTCAAAACACTTCATAGAGATTGATTCAACCAATCAATAAACCCCAAAACACACACGTCAGTGTGCACATAAATCAGCAAGTGCACAGTAGGTCAAACCCACAGAATATGGTGTGGATGGGAGTTTGTGCTGAGGTGTCAGGCCATTGCAGACATGATGAGGTTCAACGGTTAGGATAGACATGCAGCTTGTTATCTTGTCAACTGTAAAGTACATGCCAGTTCTAGGCCATATTTGATATCGACAGCCATTTACCTTGTTAAGGAAGAGCAGGGTGAAATTGAGCTTATGTGGACATTTAAAAGTTATGTGCAGCATTTCTGTATCTAAAGATACATATTAGCATTCAACAGGCAAAAGGTATAAGCAAATCCCAATGTAGGCTACAATAGGGAGCTGGAGCTAATTATACTAATAAGGATTCAAAACAGGTTGGCGTATACGTGCGCACACCAACTTGATACAAGAATAAATATTTTCCTCAAGTTGAGGTCAATGAATGCAGTCTTTAAACTGGAGTCTAAATAAAAAACAGGGAGAGATGATAATTTGAGAATTCCTACATGATGCTGAATAACATTATAAAACCCACTACAAAAACAAACTGGCAAGCGTTGTTCAACATTCTGTAAACATTAAACAATGTTTACTCCCAAGTAGTAATGCCTGACATTTAATGTACAATTTGTTTAAAGCCTTTGTGTACAGCCAATCATATTGTTATTCAGGGAGGAATAGTCAACTTAAAGACATGTAAAGGTTAGGCTGTCATTCTGTCTTCTCTATGGACCTCGTGGGAGTTGTTTTTATGAAAGAGGAAAACAGAAATACAAAAAAAACCTCTTCATCCTGCACCCTAGCAACCTGAGTTTCCTCTACTGTTTCGGTTGAGATGCTATCTGTGGGCGGGTTACCATGGAAACTGTCCAAGCCAGACGCAATGGAGGCAGTCAGATGTTAAGAAGCTTAAGGGTTGTGAACCAACCTCGACAGAACGTCGAGGTTGAGCTGGCCAAAGGCTTCTCTGTCGAAGGGTACCAGTACACAAGTGATGGTTACGAGACAGCCAATGTGGAATTTACAACATGCGGGGAAGGCGCTGTAAAACTAAAAGCACAACTAAACCACATGACTCACCCTAGTCACATTCCACAAAGGGCACATGAGCCCAAGAGTACTCTCTAGAGGCTTTAAGACTACGAACATTGCTACATAATCCAATGATCTACATGTAATGCCCTTGTTTGACTACCCCACCTCTAGCTCCCTTATAACCCCATTCCTCCCAACACCCCCCCCACCTCCCTTTCCGCCTTGTGAACCAGCAAGGTGGCCCTTCTCTCTGGATGTCGAAAATCCTTGGCACAAGGAGTGAGCTTACTTCACCACCACCTCATGGTTGTAATCATGCTGTCCCTGGCTCCGACAAGCCCAGAGGACAGCAGCTATTCTGGGCAGCAGGGGGCGGGCAGGGGCCCAGTATTTGTGCTGACATCCAAAGTTCATCCATCTTCAACTAGATCCTGATTACTATGATTCCATCCAATGATTGTACTCATTACAGAAAAGGGAAGACGACATTGACGCAATGTTAGTTTGCTATCGTTACCAACAGGACAAGCCCATCCTGTTTTTAAGCATGATTCAATGGCTTAATGAGTTTGAATGAGCTCCCTCTCCCTCCTTGGTCCATGACACTTTGGAGTCCTTGTCATCATCACTGCCTTCACAAGGAAGTATGAACGGTGTGTGTTTCTATGTATGTGTACATCTAAAGGCCAATTTTTACTTCAAGGCAAAAGCAGCCTCAATTTTGTGTGTTTGCAGGAGGGGTTGCATTTTGACCAGGGGGATTTCGCCAAGTCACGACACGCACTGTATTTTTGTTCTAGCTATCCTCATATTTGCTAGGAAGATTGTGTGCTGTGTTTGATCAGAATGCCGTGCAACTCTCTATGTCTGTGAAGATGGAACACTCGTTATTTAAACTATCACCCCCAGTGATGTTTTTGTTTACCCCGTCACTCCCCTCCCCTTTGTCTCCCTGCAGAAAAGTTTAGAGCTCAGGGTGTACAGCAACTACCATATATTGAGGCAAATGCTAATCGTACTGGAAGCTTAAGTGGGTGTGTGCCAATAAATGATTGTCATTTAGCAGACTTAAAAAAGCAATTAGGTTTGATTGTCTTGCTCAAGGACAAAAGGACTGAATTGTTTCACTTTGCCAGCTCAGGAATTAGCAGCTTTATGGCCACTTGTCAGCTGCTCTAAGCTCTGCTTCCCCATATGTGCCTTTAGTTGTGATTCCACAGTCAGTCCGTAGCAAGTACAGTGGGCTCCAAAAATACTGGCACCCCTGACTAGCAATGCACAAATAATACTGTAAAAAATATAAACAATACAATTTACAGAGAAAAACTCAAAATACCAACATGTGAGAAATACTGTACTCTTTATGTGTCAATCGAACCAAACAAAATAATTTATTGATTAAATTAAAATTCAATGTCCTCCAAATCAAGGTTTCACTATCAATGGCACCCTTAAAGATAATTGTAAATAATATCTACTAAAAATAAACCAGGAATTAAATTCCACTTATTTTATGTTCATCTAAGCCATTAGGAACTATATTAAGCAATTACATCACTTTCTGTTCCACTAGAGTATAAAAATGACGTAACATGCATGCAATATCCATTTGTCAACCAACACAATGAAGAAAACAAAAGAACTGTCAGTTCAAAAGAGACAGTTGGTCGTAGACTTTCATAAATCTGGTAATGGCTACAAGAAGATCCACAAGACTCAACTGTCAGGGCAATCATTATAAAATTCTGAAAATATGGAACACCTAAAAATCTCACAGGTAGAGGATGCAAATGCATTTTGCCCCCCAGGATAGGGAGGAGGATGGTGAGAAGCAACAAAATCCCCAAGAGTCACTGTGAAAGAATTGCAGGCCTTAGTGGCGTCTTGGGGTCACCAAGTTTCAAAACACACCATCAAGGAACAGTCTTTGGAAGGGTTGCCAGACAGAAAGCCCTTTCTGACCCCATGACAGATGCAAGTGCTTAGAATTTGCCAAATGTCATTTAAAGTTTGACTGGAAAAAGGTGCTCTGGTCAGATGAGACCAAAATTGAATGTTTTGGTCAGATACAGCATCAGCATGTTTTGTGTCGAAACAGATGTGCATACACGGAGAGGCACCTCATACCCACGGCTAAATATGGTTGTGGGTCAGAGATGTTTTGGGGCTGTTTTAATTCCCGAGGTCCAGGTGCACCGTTCTAACTTTATGGCATAATGAATTCCACAAAGTATCAGAACATTTTGTCTGACAATCTGGTTGCCAATCTGGACTTGGCTATAGTTTCAACAAGACAATGACCCTAAACATACCTCAAAATCCACACAGAAATAGTTTCATGACAACAAAAATCAATGTTCTGCCATGGTCATATCAGTTGCCGGACCTCAATCCAATCAAAACCTGTGGGCTGAGTTGAAGAGAACAGTTGATAAGCGCAAACCCAAGAATGTGAAGGATCTCGGAAGGATCTGCATAGAGGAATGGTCCCCTAAAATCCCTCCAAATGTGTTCATTAACCTTGTCAAACATTACAGAAAGAGACTCCATGCTGTTATCCTTGCCAGAAGTGGTTGCAATAAGTGCAGAAAAAGTAGTGCCAATAATAATGGAACATTGATTTTGGTGAAATGTCTTTTGTGTTAAAAAATTGTATGATTTTGGTGTGTTCCATTGCAACATTAATAACGTGCCATACAGTGCTTCTCACATGTTGGTATTTTGTAAGTACCGTATTGTAGGTACAGCAACATACAATGCCTATAGCTAAAAACTACTGTTCATCAGCAGATATATTAGCTCTCATTCTCTCTCTTTCTATCCCTCTATTATAGTGACAGACACGCGGGTTGTCGAGACGACCTATCTGCCAGTGCATGGTAAAATCCCTAGAAATCAGCAGTCATCTTTCAACGGTCTTGGTTAAGACCACGTCTCTCTGTCTGTCAGTCAATCTAATATGTCAACAATGTTTTCATTTCAATGTGGTCTTGCAGTTAGCCAGTCAAATCTGTTTTCTAATTCAACCTCATTCACACTGGATGCAAAATAAGTCACAAAACTCTTCATAAAAGGTTAAAATCCCCATCCTGTACATGCCCTAACCCCAATTTCACAACCGCATAATTGATGGTCGCAGTTCACCAGTCCTGCTGTTTTTTCTCTTCTTAATTCTACCTCATTCATGTGGATTTAAAACACAAAATACATTACATTTTTTTATCACAATACTGTGGATTACCCAAATATCACAACCTAATAACTGGATATATTTCCCTCTTACTTCATTACTGTGACAAAAAAGGCCAACTCTTTACATTTCTTCAGACTGAATCACAGATCCCTAACCCCAGGCCACAGTTACCACTGCCTAATGATTAACGTGTAGGCTCTCTCTCAGCTGGCAGGCGTATGACAGGAAGTCTCCATACGAGATCCTCAACTCCTGTCTGGCCTAATAAAGGACTCATGTGATGCATAGTGGAAGCCGATACTAAATGTAGCCATTCATTGGGAGCCCTGTTAGCAGATTGCATTACCGTCAGCAGGGAAGAGTTTTTCTGTCCGGCATTTTGGGAGCAAGAATTGTTTTTTTTATGAGAGATTAAATATTATAAGGTTGCATAATGTGATCATGTGAGATGTATATTGTTCGTGCTAAGAGGTTTAGTTTGGCTCTAAAACCCATTGTGGATATTGCAGGTGAATGAATAGAACTGCTTTTTCCGAGTCTCTAACTGAATGCCCTGCTCCCCAGACAGCTCAATTTTGGGGATTGCAGGGCAGAAGATTTAAGAGCCAATGGTGTAACCTAGTGTATGAGTATAATACAGACGAATGACAAATGAAAGAGACAGCCATGAACAGAGAGTGCCTTGGATTTTGGGACATGACAAGCAGGGTGGGAAACACCTGCCAAATGCGGGTACTTTTTCACATTGGCTGGTAAATTTTCCTATAACCTACCAGTCATCCTGGCGGGTGAATTGTCCAACGTATAATGCTCCTTTCGTTTTTCTATTGGGCCACTTTAAACATTACTTGTTTTGGATTGGAGATAATGCATTTGACAAAAATGCGGAAGCTTACTCATTAACAAAGATAGACACAATTCTTGTCTTTTGTAATTTACCTATATTATTAAGACATGCATTCATATTGAATTTAATGTAATGAAGCAATATAGAATATGCTAGCTCGTTTTCATTTATGTATTTTAATTGAAGTAAAAGTGGTTGGTTAAAAATCGAAGTGGCTGGTAACATTTTGGCAAAAAAGTAAATTTCCCACCTGATTCTCTAGCTGGTTCATATGATGAATGAGGCTACATTGTGTGTGGTTGGAGTGAAAACCTACAGAATGGTAGCTCTCCAGGACCAGGGTTGGTGACACCTGCTCTAAAGAGACAAGTGGACCCAAACCATGCAAGGAATATGACCCCAAAAGCATCTGCATTTATTATGTTCCTCCATTCATCTATTCATGTCTTTCATTTTAATTTGTCACCCATTATCTACATATATGTATATGTAAAGACTCAATACTGTTCTTAAATATTCATCCCATACCAATTTTGGGTTTCGTATGATTCACTGCTGCAAATGATAATGTCAAATGCTGTTAAATTAGTACCCATGGATTGGCATAACATACATTTGTCAAAGTCAACTAGGGCTAAAGTCATAGTATAAACAGTCTTTAGGTGGCCTGCAGTTAGGATCTAAAAAATATGGTAACTTCCTAAAATGTCCTGTAATCCTATTAGGATTCCCTGCATATTTCTACGGATTCCAGATATTTTAATAATACGATTTTAAAGCAGAAAAATGCTTAATAGGTGGCATATAGATGCATTTGAACATCCATATGAAAAGCTTACCAACATTTACAAAAGGAACATGGACAGAGCAATGCGCATGGAAAAAGTTGGCTGGTATATGCACACCTGAGTTTAAAAACACCACACTGCCTAGATTGCACTTATTTTATTGAGAGTAATCGAGCGCACATCTCTTTTTGACGTTCTAGACTGTCATAACCAACATAAAGGAATGAGAAAGTAAACGACTGGTATTCCTAGAAGCCTCTGGACCGGGTGGGCACCGAGACCAGCCCATGATGACCTACATTCCGTGAACAATTATGCGGGTCATAACGCCGGAAGAATAGTAACAGAGCAGTCCACACAGGACTAGTAACATAAATACGATTGAGTAAAAAGTAAAACGCAAATAAAAAACGGATGTGCAAACAACCCGATGAGTCACAAGTTCTTCCCTAAAAATGCACACTAAAGACACTTTCTAAAGATAAAATGTAATTCATAATGTGAGCACAATATTAATGGTAAGATGTGGTACGATTTATTTTGTAGTGTGAAAATTATTGATTTATAAAAGTATTATATTTTATCCATATCTCTTACCTGCGATATCCCAAAGTTGTAACCTGACAAGCGTTTTGCTGTCCCAGTTTATAACTTTGAGTGCAAAATCGACCCCAATTGTAGCTCTGTAGTGTTGGGAGAATAGCTGGTGGACGTATCGTTTGATTATGCTGGTTTTACCCACACCCAACTCCCCGATGACAAGTACTTTGAACAAGTATTCCTTACACTCCGATACCGAGCCGCCTGCCATTGTGCACGTTTACGAAAGACACTGGCAACTTTCTTAAACTCAAAAGCTTCCTTATTTGGACACGATGAGACAATTGGAAATCGTTTTCTCTGTGTCTAGGTTGTTTGGAGATATGGTAACTACTATAGAAACAGTTAGACCGTCCCCTCCTACTTGCTTAAAACCACATGATAGAAGTCATAGGACCCGGAAATGTCTAGTCTCGGGTCAACTAAACTCTCTCCCTATTGCTTTCTCCTCCTCCTGCTGCGTTTCATGTTCGTAACAGCGGTGATTCGTCTGACAGTCACTGGCGCTTATATTATTTTGCTGTTTTACATCATGTAGGCTACAACATGCTTTATTGCAAAATTGTAATTCCTTGTAATTTCTTTCCACAGATTTGACTGAAAAAAGTTACAGTAAAATTTGGTTAAATTCCCAAATGCATTACAATGCATGTGCGTGTCTCAAGTTCAATCTTAACTCCTGTCAATCAACGCATTAGGAATTCAGGAAATCAATGAAGTCACTTTGCTATAAAAGGTTTTTATTTTACAGCATTGTTCACCTTGCTAAAAACATGAAGGCCTATTTCGTTCTAGCTGTGACCGTGTAAAATGTGATCTTTCTGTTACTTTACATTTAAGAAATGTTAAAATCTTTGAACAACTCACACTAATAGACTTAATATAACATGTTGTAATAACAATTACAATACTATAGTAACTATACATAATGTATGTTAAGTTTTTATACTTTGGAGTTGCATTCTTATAGATAAAGTAGGCTACTAAGAAACTTATGATCAAGTAAACCAATACATCTGCAATTTTAATACAAGATCTAAACAAGATTGAAGCGCATATAATCTTACCACAAGAAGCAACTGGTAAGCTATACAACTGAATATTTTCAAGAGGATATGGCTGACTTGTAAAGTCAATCTGAAAAGTTACCCAAAATCAATGCCAACACACAGCTCTTCCACCAGCATCTGTAAGACAAGTTTTAAAACGTATAAATAGTTTCACATTCTAAATATATAAACATTTACTGATATTACAAACATACCATCTGTGTGAAAAAAACGAGAGATGGCATAACAGTATTACAAACTTTGAAAACATACACAAGTATCTTTTCCATTACAATGACACAGCAATCTCAAAAACATGAAAAAATATCTTTACACACAGTATGGAAAACAGAAGCTAGTCTTCATAGCATCCATGTGAAACAAACATGGCTCAGGATTTTTTTTGAATGTGTTTAAACTTACAGTATAATGCCACGACATTACTGTCGCTTACAATCAAACCCAACTCCATAATGCAGGCTACTGTACACAATCTCAGAATCATCATCAGTCTCTACAAGAATCTATACAGTAAACATGAATGCAGAGAACTGTAAAACAACTTTTATTGGCACAGTAAGATGTCGCAACTTTCAATTGAATCTCATACAGTGCAAATACCCACTCTCCTATTCCTATTAAATTATGTTACAGTACCTTGCAGCCCTGAATGCAATGTCTGAGACACACATTAAGGCTGCTTATTTACTAAACTGTAGCCAACCCTGCTTTTCATAATGTTGTTTCCTATCAGAGAGCAAATGTTTTAAATACAATGAGGTCAGAAGTAAAAATACTGTTAAGCTGAGGCGAGTGCTTCTTATTGAGGACAAAGTCCTTATGAAAAAAAGGCAAAAAGAGTCTTTGATCCAGCTGCGTCTGCTACATATAGTAGAATATGAGCTCAACTGCACAGGTAAAGTATTGGACCAAACAGGCAGTGCATTGTGGGATCTGTAGTCTTTAGCCAGCTTGGCCCCAGTGTTTTAAAATCATAGGATAATACCCAAGCAGAACATAAACTGCATTCCCTCCATTTGTCTCATAGGCTCATTTCAATGCACAACAATAGCGACACAAAACCATATAGCTACAGGCTTCATTGTGATTACAGCTTTGCTTAATCCGTTTGGCAAAAAATCCTGGTAGTTTTGGCATCATTACCAGCCTAAAAAATAGCAAAAAGGTTGGTTGAGGACTCAGAGCCCTTACAAAACATGATTGCTACGGGACTATTCCATTTCTTTCAACTGCCCCTTGACGTAAATATGTCTTGTAATATAATCCAAGCAAGCACATGAAAGAGCAAATGGAGAAATGTGGACTTAAATAAATAAATCAATAAATAAATCATCAAACTGTTGATGTTACATCTCAGTAACACGGTGTGTGTGGGCGTGTCAGTGCCGGGTAGGCTCTCACAGTGTTGAGGAGCTCTGTCTGAAGTCCTGTTGGATGGCGGTGGAGTAGGCGGAGCTTGGGGGGCTGTGGAGGACCAACTCTGGGATGGGGGAGCCGGGAAGGGACCCGGCAGAACACACCGAGTCTCTGAAGGGGGACGGGGGAGAAAGAGCCAAGGAGTCCTCCAGGGTGAGCCTATCCTGAGCTAGCTCCTCCCCCTCCTCCCCCTCCTCCCCGTCCTCCCCCTCAGTGTAGCTGTGCAGGAGGTCCAGTGCCTCCCCTTCAACTTCCTCCAGGTGGGAGATGAGGTCCTCCTCTCCAAAAGAAGCTCCCCCTCGCAAGGGATGGAGCTGCTGAGAGATGAAGGTTAGGGGATGGCTGTTGGGGTCAGAGGCACACGTTGTATCATTTAACCCAGGGACACTGGAGCTGTGTGTGTCCAACATGGCCCCCTGCGAACGCTCTCCGGTACAATCCTTCGAGTGAGAATATGATGGGGGCTCCTCTAAGTCCTGCCTGCGGAGCGTACCAGAGTGTGAATGGGGGGGAGTCCAGAGAGGCCGCGCATCCCCACTCTCGTCCTCCTCTTCTGCCACGTTGTACAGCGCGTTGGTGCCAGGGTGCGGGGGGGAGAGGTGGTGGTCTGTGCCGGGACCTTGGTGTTGTTGGTGTGGGTTGCAGCTGTAGGGGTCGACGGGGGCGTTAGTTAGGGGCCTGATGACTGCCGTCTGATTCGAGCCGGCTTCCTGTTTCCTCACATGCACAGACAGTCTGTGCCACACATTCCCCCCTCTCTGAGGGTGTCTTGCACCTGGTTCAGACCATGACACAGACTTGCCATTAGAACTATGAACGAGATAAAGACTGCCGTTACTAATGGAGATCACCCAGAGGAAGGATTAGACAATAACACAACAACAAAAGAGCAGCATTTCAACATTTCTCAATGCATGTTAAAATACTTTGAAAGACGTTTTCACAACATTAACAGACAGCAGTTGTACTTCATTCATAAGCTCTAAGTGGCATTGCGTTTACAAATACGGGGACTTTACTAAATACTGGTGATTCATAATTTCATAATGTGCTGTTATGAACAGCATTATGAAGAGCAGATGGCTGAATTCAAAAGATTAAAAGCCATCTAGCCTTTTGAGAATATTTTATATCAAAAAAGGGTTTCTCAAGCTAAGATGGGCAACATGCACTTGCAAAATGTTTTGGGTGCCTGTATTGTACAAGGGGTTTAGTGCTGTAAGTAGGGGGGTAGGTTAGGGTTGACTTTCTTATGTGATTAGTGGGGAAGACATAAAGGCTTTCATGCTTTGGACTGGGATACATATAAGGATATACTGAAAACACCTAAACCAGGGGTGTGGGTATATCCTCTTGAAGGCTGCAGTGTCTACTGTCATTCATACCTTATCATCGCCAACCAGTCTGGAGCTAGGAAGTAGATTAGTAGACCCTTCTCCTGATAATCAGTCATTATTTTCCGAAGACACTGCAGCCCTCAAAACAGGGGTTTGCCCACCCCTGCCTCTAAACAATAGCCTGTTAGAGTCAACCTGTGTCCGTTGCAGAGGTTGAGTGGAAATTATTAGAGCAAAGGGTGAGAGACAACACTCAAAAACAGGTTATTCTCATCCCCCATCTTAATCCTTCCTTTGGACAATGTGTGTGTGTTTGCTGTGCAATGCTTTTTAGACATCTAGTTGAACTCTAGCTAGTCAATCTATTGTTTAATCATCATACATTAAGTGTTTAGTGCCATTATTTTGTTTGAATCTTACAGTTGGACTAGCTTATAAATACCCTATACAGAATTGGGAAGTAAATTTCCATGTGGCATTTCATTACATTTTTTAATGTGGATAAACACTAAATATTGTTTTTGACTGGCGTATCTACCAAGGAAATTATTAATCAAACACAGATTGTAAGACATCATATTTGGGCAGAAATAAATCAATAGAATGACAGAGTAAAGACTCTACACACTTGTATTTTCCCAAATCAATAACACCTGTGCTCACATAATGGGGTTCCATAAGTATACTTCAGCTGGCCTATTGAAGGAACTATTTGAAGAAATATTGAGTCCCAGGTATAAAATGTAGAACACTTTTTGTTTCCTCTGAAACCCATTTGATTCAACGAAGAACTCTTTTAGGTTGCAAATAGGAACATCTTCCAAAGAATGTTAAACATGGAGCTCAAAAAGGTTGTATCTGGAACCAAAAAGATTTCTACCTAAAAACAAAAATGTTTCTCATATGGGAACAGCCACAGAAACATTTAGGTACCCTATCTTTTTAACAGAGTAAGACTAAGTTTTATAACCAAAAACTTGCAGGCTTTATTCTATCCTTCTATATGACCTGACCTGTAGACACTGAGTTCTGAACACCCTTAAAGTTTACTCACTTGGTGCCATTGCCGCTCTTCTTCCTGCGGAACATGTTGAGGATGCTCTTGCTCTGTTGAGCTGCCTTTCCGTCTCCCACATGCATCCGGACTACATCGGATGTGGTGAACGCACTCCTCACGTTCCTCTCCGGCTTTGCGATGATGATGTACATCTTTGGCGTGAACATGCAGCCCAGCGCCACAGTAACACTCAAGCTCACAGAGAAAGAGGTGGTGATGATCTTGTAGTTGGAACCAAAGTATATGGGCACAAAGGCCAGCCAGATGATGCAGGTGGTGTACATGGTGAAGGCAATGTACTTGGCCTCATTAAAGTTCGCTGGGACGTTGCGCGTCTTGAATGCGTAGTAAGTACAGCTCATGATGAGCAGGCCGTTGTAACCCAGGGGCGCTACCATGCCCATGGTGCTGGTATTGCAGATGAGGTAGACCTCCCGGATGCTGGGGTAGTACTTGACAGGCATGGGTGGCTCCAGGATGATCAGCGTGACCTCCAGAATGAGCTGAAGGCTGATAAGAAAGAAAGAGATGACCACCTGGGCCCAGGCCGACATGAAGCGGGGCTTCTTGGTGCAGATTTTCTTCTTGCTGCCAGCCAGAATGCGGGCGATACGGTTGGTTTTGGTGACCAGGGCTGAGTAGCACATGGCGGCTGACAATCCCACCAGGAGGCGCTGCAGGTAGCAGGAGGCCACGGTGGGATAGGCGATCAGGGTGAATGGGCAGATGTAACCCAGGAGGACACCAACCAGGATGATGTAGCACAGCTCGCGGCTGGACGACTTGACCACGGGCGTGTCACGGTACAACACGAAGATCAACGTGACCCACAGAGTAACCAGGATGCCCACACAAGACAGACACACTGCAACGATGGACTCGACGTCAGACCAGTCCAGGTACTTCAGAGGCAGGGGCACGCAACCTACAGGACAGAGGAAAGTAAAGATGCTGTTGTCGTCTATTTAAATGTCTGAGCATGTGAGTGGAAATAAGAGACAGGGAGAAGATCAAAGCCGATGACTAGCAAAGACATTTAGTCAAGAAGTATATGGGGATGATCACAAAACTTCAAACGATTGCCTAAAATGACTTAACAACACATACAGCCACACCCACACGCTCCGAATCTGTCAGATTTTCCTCTTATGCTTCTGCTACAGCACAAAGTGAGCGTGTGTCTACCCATCATAGTGGTAATTTGTCATCCCACACACACTTACACTTGCACGGGCTTAGTGGGAAAACTGTCCCCAGACTCAGCTTAAAACCCCTGTAATACACAGCACTCTATGTTAATAGCATTAGATTCAACGCCACCACAGGCTAGGCCTGTTTGCGTCTATGCAATTGCAACCGGCATCATACAAGCAAAATCACAAGAACATAAGTTAAATAAGCAAGAGTATCAATGAATAATGTAAATGAATAATACTTTATCTTGTACAACAATGGAATCCTGAGAACTGTGGCCATTTGGAAGCTTCACCTTTTAGTGAAGGTATCTTTGTCTTTTTATGCAGCAAGCATAGTTCCTTAACGCATGAGGCTCAAACATTGCCAACGCACAAGTGTGGCAAAGCTTCTAAATCCCTTCTTCCTCTCCTTTAACCAAGCCTGTCTGAGTCAGGCACGTGCACAGGTAGGGCTCAACCTGTGCAGAGCACATGCCCTTTTTATCCAAAGTGCCCTTTTTTTGGGTGGTGATGTTTTTTTCGTCTTCAATAAATCAATGCTATTGGTCACCATTTACGTCTTTTTGTCTGTTTTACAAATATTTAGCCAATTTAATTTCTGAAAAAGAGCTTGTGTAAATCTGTTCGCTCCTAAAACTGTCAGTAAACCTGATAACTCCGCCCCCTCTATCTTGACTGAAAGCACTATGGTTCCAAGGCAACCGCACATCAGCAGGCAGCTGATCGACGTTTTGCAAAGGTAAACAAAGATCTTGATGTTTGAATAAGTTCTAAACACTATGTCTATAAAGGCAATATTTTACTTATTTGATGTCTGACTGAGACATGTGGGACGAGGGATGTCTAGCATTTGCCACCTAGTTATTGCCAATATACAGCCTACACTTAAATAGCCCGTGCATACACATTTCATCTTTTGTAAAA